>RJWM01027981.1:0-26183 GCA_004363535.1 Dasyprocta punctata | reverse complement strand
CTAGTAAATTCAAAATGGCTACCATAATATGTCTTGTTCTCTTCCAAATAGCTGTTCATGTCATCAGATTTAACATAAACAAAAGAGAATAAAACCCAACCCAACAAAACAATGAGAATGATATGGTTTCCTGGCCGGGATTGCTTTGTGGTGAGGCCTGGATCTTCTCCCCACTCCCCATTCCACTCTTGCAGTCTGTGAATGGCACACACTCACAGAGAGGCTTGGGTGTGGCTGTCCCCACACTGGCAGCAGGTGGCGCATGGTGCTCTGTATCACTTTTTCAAATGTCTACTATAAGTTGCATGGCATAAATATTTATTGTTTGGATTTACCTATTTAATACGTGGAACTGTTAGGGACTTCTGGCCTAGAGACCCTTCCAGGTGCAATGGTATATACCTGTAGCCCAGCTACTTCAGAGGCTGAGGCAGGAGGGTTGCTTGGGCCTGGAAGTTTGGGGCCAATGTGGGGGAGTGAATTTTTTTTTTTTTTTTTTTTTTGTGGCACCAGGGATCAAACTCAGAACCTCACACCTGTCAGACAGGTGCTTAAGCCACTGAGCCAAACTCCCAGCCCTAGTTTTTTGAGGCAGGGTCGCACTATGTAGCTCAGGCCAGCCTTGCGCTTGCGTTGTAACCCAAGCTGGCCTCAAACTCACAACGCTCCTCCTACCTCAGCTTCCTGAGTGCTGGGATTAAAGGCGTGTGCCACCATGCCCTGCTATGGGGAATGAATCTTAACTAAGAGTAATCTGTACCAAGTCTTGGAAACTCTGATCTAACAAGCATGAATATACTGAGTTATGGGTATCTACTTTACTCAATTATTCTTCTTTTTTATACTTCATTTGCAATTGCTTGAACATCTCACAAAGAAATTCTCAATTCTACAAGTGGATACTGAGAAAAATAATTGTAATGTGTTAAATGTGTCTCTTGTGTTTAAATTCATGAATTCAAGTGATGTGAAAACATTACCAGGCACCTCTAGGGGATGCTAGGAGGGGACCAACTCATTATTCTGCAGACTGGCAAATAAAGTCCACGAGTCAGGAACTTACCCTGCCTTTCCTCTGCAGATGATACTGCTGAGTAATCCCAGTTAGAAGAAGGTTTCCCATAGATAAGAGACTAGCAAAGAGCAAGGCATTGAAATGATCCAGGAAGGAGTGGAGGACTTCGAAACACATGTTGTGTAGTCCCCTAACCCAGGCTCTGTGCCTTCCGATCAAAGAATAAAGCAGCACTGAGGAAGAATTCCTGCCCAAACAGTCTTGAATCTGATCAAACTTCTGGACCTGAATTTGAACCTACAGCAAATAGAGACAGAGAGACTTGTGGTTAGCAACTCAGTAGGGGACACAGCGCTGTCCAGGCTGCACAAAACAGCACAGTCCAAGTACAGTCTCAGCAATAAATTTTAAGGAAGAAGTGGTGCACTGTGGGGGAGGTGTGGACTTAGAGTAAAAAGAAACTATTGTGCATAGTTTGGACCCTGTAAAACAAATCTTTTAATTATATAAACAGACATTTGTGTAACAAACCGTATCAGAGGTAATCAGGAAAAGAAGACTGACCCTTTTAAGAGAATGAACAAAGCATGTCAAGGTTTGGCAATAGCATTCCAATTACATTCTCACATCAAGGATTGAGGTATATCAGGATGAGGTGCTACAGTGCCTTGGATTTCAAAACACTGCCTTCACCCCAGCATACCAGTAGTAGTGTACTTCTAGGATTCTAGTACTCTGGGAGGCTGGGGCAGGAGAATCCCAAGTTTGATTTCAGCCTGGGCAACTTAGTGATTTAGCAAGAGTCTGTCTCAAAAAATAAAAAAAATAAATTGGGATGTAGCTGAATATGAAGGCCCTGAGTTCAGTCTCCAGTACCACAAAACAAAATGCAACTAAAAATACTCAAAAAATGCTGTCTCAAAGCTGGGGATGGGTGTATGAAGGTTCTTTATACTGGCCTATTCCGAGTGTGTTGAAATTTTCCATGATTTTTTTTAATTCTATAAATCAAAACCTGTAGACCACACAACTAGATTGCAATGCAGCATTCATAAGTAAGTTAACAAGAAATTAAAATGGAGGTTTGTACCTGGGAAAGATCCTTGGATGGAGG
Source organism: Dasyprocta punctata (assembly GCA_004363535.1). Lineage (NCBI taxonomy): Eukaryota > Metazoa > Chordata > Mammalia > Rodentia > Dasyproctidae > Dasyprocta > Dasyprocta punctata. The sequence continues at coordinate 24,054 of RJWM01027981.1, read as the reverse complement.
GGAGGAGGATCCCTGCCTAGGAGACCAGAGGAGCAGTCTGGTTCCAGGTTGAGGGGACAGGGCAGGAGAGTGCCTCAGTCTTGCATGTGGTAAATTGCATATAGAGGGTGAGACAGAGGAGGGACTTTGGGTTGGTAGGCAGTGATCGGCTCTCGGGTTGGGGCTCAGAGGGCCTTTCTGCCTTCATAGGAGAGGTGATGTCACCCACTCAGAAAACACTCTTGAGGGGTCTCTGTGGAGGTAGAGTCTCCTCCCAGACTTTAGCTCCTGTGGAGTTGCCTTCTCTGACGGGCATCATAACTTGCCACAGTCATAATGCACCGCAGGTCACATCCCTGCCTTTTTCACCACCATCCACGTCCTCAGACAAATTCCTGAGTTCATCCTGGGTCCCTGCTGACCCTCCACCCTCACACATGGCTTTACAAGGCTTCTGCAGCTGCCCCACAGGCCCTGTTACCACTTCCTCTCCCTGTGGCCTCCCTAATTCCAGAAGCTGTCCTCACAATCCACAAGACTCTCAGGACATCTCATAGATGTGTAATCAGATCATGTATCACATTTTCCTGCTTAAAATCTGTCACCAGTTTCTCATTGTTCCTAAGAAGAAATCCGATGCTTTTCATGACCTGTGTGACTAGCTCAGAGCCTTCCTCTCTTCCTGGGTAGCTAGGGCCTTCTTGCCATTCCAGTTTCATCTTAAATGTCACCTCTTTCAGCGAGGCCATCCTCTCTCCTCTCATGGCACGTATTTAACCTGGTCTTGTTGCTTCTTTGTTTTAATGTGTTTGCTCATCTCCATGTTCACTCTTATTTATGGCCAGTGTCTCCACCAGGATCCCGGCTCCTTGAAGGAGAAGCCATGTGTTTCTTGTCATGCTGTGTCTTGGTTACTTTTTTTCTCATTGTTGAGACAAAACACCTGATGCCCAAAATTAGGGAAGGAAAGGTTTATTTCTTACAGTTCTTGGGGGTTTCAGTCCATACTCAACTGGCTGCAAGGCAGCGTGGCATGGCGGGGCAGCCATTCACGGCAGCCGCCAAACAGAAAGGCACGAACTGGCAAGAGGGAAGACCTGCCTTCCTCCCGCCCTTACACTGTGTCGTCTCCACCCCTGGGCAGGTGCCACACTCATACCATCAATCCCAGCGCCAGACAACAGACAATCACAAATGCTAGATTCAGCTGGGTCCATGCCATGATTACATGAGACTTGGTGGGGCCATAGGAATATAAACCATAACATGCTGGAACACACAGTATGAAGCCTTGGTAGCTTCGGGGTGTGCTGAGTCACACTTTCACCTGCCCCACTCCTCCCAGGGACACCCTCCTTCTGTCTGAGTGAAAACGTCCCTTCTTCCATGGACCTTGCAGGGAAAAGCGTCTTTTCAGAGGACACTGCAGGCATCTGAGTGACACTTTGGCACCAGGCATTCAGCTGGAGCTGGTCAGCAACTCTGAGGGACATGTGGCTATTGTGGCCCACCAGGAACGTTGCTCCCCCTGCCAGGTGAGCATACCTTGGGAGGCCTCATGGACAGAGAGTATTTTAGAGGACAAAAGCAAAGGGCCATGTCTTTGCTATGACATTGCTTTAATTCCTGAGCATGTCACAGGATTTCCTCAGCTCACCATGCTGTCCTTGGCCCATAACCCAGCTAGGATCACCAGCCTGTGTGAGTTTATTCCTGCTCATTATAAAGAAGGCATTAACCCAGGTGGAAAATTCCACAGGACAACATGCATCTGGACTGCTGAGACTCACGACAGCTGCACGGTCACACCTGGCCAGCCTTGCTGAGCCTGGCACACTGGTGAAATGATTGGCATTCAGTTGTGTGGCATGTGAGGCCTGAAGGACAGCACTCCCATTGGCTCTACCCAGCTCCCTTCTGTTACTCCCACTCACACACCTGCTTTTCTGTGTACCGCTTTTATGGGAGACACGAATGGCAAGATGTTTGTCTAAAAACATTTTCCAAAATGCATGTTGGAGGTCAGTACCCCTGTCTGCAGTCCACACCCACAGGTTCATGTTCCCAGTGGGGCACTAGTCACAAAACTCTTCTTCCTGGCCATGCAATGGGACCCCAAGCTACTAAGGACATTCTGGTAAGGGTTGCCTTGAGCAGTATTCCCCAGAGTCCCAGTTCTGGAGGCACCTCAGTGTCTCCCAAATAACAAAGAGCCTTCTAGGTAGTGCCCACTGTGTGCCTGAGGCTGGGGTCCTCAGAGGACATGAGCAGGGCTCTGTGGGTCTGGGAGGACATCCCCACGCATAGCGCCAGCCTGTCACAGTGGGTTTGCAGTACATTCCACACTGACCTTCCACCTGACTTGTCCACTCCAGCTGGCTGCTCTGCTAGGAAATCCACCTGTTGAAATTTATATATCTGTTTCAGAACTGTCGTTTTTGAAGTAAATTCCAATTCTCTGTGAACGTCTCCATCTCCCACTTTGTGTGGTTAGCCACAGCTATTTCAACACCCACATCTGACAACCAGCCTCTTCATCTGTGAGTTGTCTTTTTAAAAATTTTAAAAATTTTTTATATTTTTTTGGTACTAGGGATTGAACTCACAACCTTGCCCCTGTCAGTCAGGTGCTTAGACCACTGAGCTAAATCTCCGGCCCTATTTTTTGAGACAGGGTCTCACTATGAAGTTCAAGCTGTCCTTGAACTCACTTTGTAGCCCAGGCTGGTCTCGAACTCACAATGATCCTCCTGCCTCAGCCTCCCAAGTGCTGGGTTTAAAGGCATGTGTCACCATGCCCAGCTAGTCTGCAAGATGTTCTGGAGAGAAATCATGATGAGAGGCTGTCCTCTGGGGACAGGGGCTGTGCCTATTCTTTAATATGTTTATGTTTAAAACATTAAATTCATATGATTACCTAGGAGTGTTTTGTTCTATCAATGAACCTATTCGTGTTATAAAAATCAGTCAGCCTGCACTGTGTAATAAAAACCAATCAGTATCATTCTTGAGTGGAGAGGGAAGAGGAATTAATCTACAATTCTGCCTATGGACTAAAAGGCAGATAAACTTGGACTAAAACTTGTACATCTATATTTTAAAATTTTTTTTATTTTAAAGAGAAAAAAAACAATGAAACAAAATTTCAAAACAAGATAATAGAAGAATAACAATGGTTAATATCTTCAAAGATAATGGTTGTTATCTTCAAAGTAGATGCTCAAAGTACAACAACATCTATTTTTTTGAGAGCTACAGGATTAAATCTAGACCTGTTTTTGAATATAACCCAGAGATAAGGGAAGATCAGCTTCATCCTGGAAGGATACTAGGGAAGGGAAACTCACTATTCTGGAGACTAGTCCTTAAATTTAGCAACAATTGCCTTGGACCAAACATTGTTGGAGGAATTGCCTCAGATCAAACACTGTTATTTGTCAAGGGCAGGGCAGTGGAGAACGGACAGGGGAGGGATTCCAAGTATGGCACAAGAACTAAATCTCAACCATCTCAGGTGCAGAAGTACAATTAAGATCAAGAGCTTTCCCAGGCTACATCTCTAATCCTCACCAAAATATGTCTCTAGAGACAAAAATTATGACTGAGTCCAGCTGCACTGCCAAACAGAAAAGTAAACCAATAATCAAAGGATCTGAATGGCTGCTTTTAACCTTTTGAAAGAGTGAGGGAAAAATGAAAGTGTTCCAAGGGCTTGGGATACAACTCAGCGGCACAGCACTTGCCTGGCAAGCATGAGGTTGTGAGTTCAACCCCCAGTACCAAAAAATAAAGAAAAAAAAAAGAAAAAGAAAGTGTTCTAATTATATTCTTTAGGACTTAATTTTTCTTTCTTCTTTCTTTCTTGCTTGCTTGCTTGCTTGCTTGCTTTTACCGGGAATCAAACTCACAACCTCATACTTGCTAGGCAGGTGCTGTGCCAATGAGCTACATACCCAACCCTAGGGCTTAATTTCTAATAAATGACTCTGAATCAAAGGTTCTAAAATTCCAACCTTCAAAAGAGATCTGTCTGGGGACAGACAGAAACAGATAATAGACCAGAAGAAATCTCAGCCATAGAACAAAGAGGTCTTCAAGACATTTTGGTTTCTTTAATCACCTCTATAGCAGTGCTGGCTAGGTTCTGTTTAAACTCACACTGAAAATATATATTGTAAGATAATATCTTTCTAACCTAGTTTGTGGGTCTGAGTAAGTCTTCTAAAGACCTCAATGTACTTATCAGGGTCATCTGAAAACTTTCATAGATCGTGCCTGATTTGTTGTAGGTCACCAAGAGAAAAGGGACACAAAAACATAGGTAGTTTTAAATTTTCCATTTACTTCCTATAAGGGATATTGCTCTTTTTTTTTTTTTTTTTTAACTTCCTATAAGGGATATTGTTGGGGTTTTTTTGTTTGTTTGTTTGGTTTTTTTTTTGCAGCACCAGGGATCGAACCCACAGGCTCGCACCTGCCAGACAGGCGCTTAAGCTGCTGAGCCAAACTCCTGGCCCTGGTTTTTTTTGAGGCAGGGTCGCACTATGTAGCTCAGGCCAGCCTTGCGCTCGCGCTGTAGCCCAAGCCGGCCTCGAACTCACAACGCTCCGCCTACCTCAGCCTCCCAAGTGCTGGGGTTAAAGGCGTGCGCTACCACGCCCGGCTAGGAATATTGTTCTTAAGGAGCATGAACAAAATCAGGTAAGCATGAATACAGCCTCATGGTGGCTTTAATTATGGCTGGTCTAGAAGTTCCACCCTCAAGACCGGAAGGGCAAGTAGCAGAAGCCTCAGACTTGGTAATAGTGGGTGAGGCTTGGATTAAAATTGTCCTCAACCTCTCCGCAGGTTTTAAAGGAAATGTGGCCTCAGGCTCAGTGATAGTGGATGCCTAAAGGGTTGGAGGTATCTGATTTTCCTGTGGCTCACATTTACACTTGAACACAAGTAAGGATTATTTCTTTAGTACAAAGAAAGTCTGAACATAAGGCAATTTTGACCTTTTTTTTCCTTACAGAACAATTTTAGTTGTGAAATAGAATCATAATCAATATTTCCCTTTGCATTAACAGTGCTTTTAAAGAGGGACTAGGGCCACAACTGAATCTATGGTGAATGGTTGCTGAGTTCAATTATTTACCACACTGTTCTAATTTATTTTATTTTATTCTATTTTTTTGGTACCAGGAATCAAACTCAGGACCCTGTCTTGCCAGGCAAGTGCTGCACCAGTGTACTACATCCCCAGCCCTGTTTTTAAGCAGTTTAAAACCAAACACCTGATGTCCACCTGATTTTGATTATTAATAATCAAAACCCTTATTATAATCAAAACACCTGATTTTGATTTTTAAGATGATTTTTTAACCACCATTGGGAAACAACAACAGCCTGCTGGTATTTAGACATACAAGTTTAGAAAGTTTTATCTTTAAATAGTCTGCAGGTGCAAGCTGAGGAGTATCAAAAGCCTCCCATAGCCCTGGGTCTGAGCCAGCATACGGTGGGCAGCCGCCTTTCTTTTTTCCTCCCTGTTCCCATTCTAAAACAAACTTTGGTGGTACTAGTACTTGAGGGATCTAAAGCAGATTTTACCAGGGTCCAAGTTGAGGTCTTGGGAGAAAGAGTTTGTCCTCTGCCATAAGCTTTCTTTAAATTTTCTCCCACCTTATCCCAATTTTGAATATCTAAGGTTCCCACCTGAAGAAACCACAAATTATATTTAACAATTTTTTGTAACATTTTTGTCAACTTGCAGGTGCTGATTAGAGCTCCAGCCTGCTTAAACGACGTACACAACTGTACATATCTTTGTTCTTTTACTGAAAATTTCTGCCCCATTGTCACAGATCACTGAAAACTTTGTGGTGCCAAGTGCTTTACCTTCCACTGTCTATTTGGATGCCCTCAAATTCATCCCTCAGAGTCCTCTCGCTGTTAGACACAGCTAAATTAGATAGAAATATTATAGGCAGTCAGATAGGGCTGGGCCCTCAAAGGAGGAAGGATACATTGCAACTGTGGGGGAGACAGACAACCCTGCTGAGGGCCAGACTTCAAGACAAAAGATGGAACAAAAACCAATGCACCCACATACTTCCTATGGATAAACAGTGGGGATTAATATTCTAAATAGGTCAATCACCTTGAGAAAGCCAGAAAGAGTCACTGACTCAATCTCCTACAGGAAGAGCCTATGTTCTGTATTCATGCCTGCTTGCTATATGACTTGCTTCCCCATTTGATCCTGATTTAATCAATTTTACCTGAGTAATTATATTTATAATCTTATTGGTTGACCATAGTTCTGTGTCACCTCATGCCTATCTTGTGATCTCCCATTTTTCCCCACCTTGGACTTGCCTCACCTTGTGGTTTTGCTCTATAAAAATCCCTAGAAAAGGCAGGGTCCTTGGCAACTCCCTTGGGACACCTTCTGTCTGTCTGTCTGTCTCTCTCAGATAGAAACTTTCTTTCCCCAATAAATATATTCTGCTCTTAACCTCCATTGTTCCTAAAATTCATTCTTCAATTTCAGATAATATGAACTCGTATCAGATATCTAGCAGCGTGAATTTCTTTCCCCTATATCATTACTATCTCACATCCTCTTCTTTCCACTTGGGTGAATTTCCCCCTCAGGTCTAATTAGAATGTCCCTGTTCAGGGACCAAATATTGGGGACCTGGCCAAGATCCCCAAATATTTGTATGAGGGTTTGGTGAAAGGACAAAATAAGAAACAGATACATTTAGTAATATGTGATGGGAGGCTAGGAGGTCAATGCCTCAGGATGACCAGAGACCAAGATACATCTAACTAGACACAGCCATGACAGACTATTTGATTAAATGTGGACTATAATAGTTTTTTTATATTGACAGAGAAATGCTCATGTCATAAAGAAAATGTATGTAGTATGATTCCACTTTTGTAAGTGAATATCAAGCTAAAAGGCCATATATACACATTTATAAATACAAATGTGTATATAAACTTGGATGTATAAAAAATATACACCCTACTTTAACAATGCATATGCTGCTGGGCATGGTGGCGCCCGCCTTTAATCCCAGCACTCGGGAGGCTGAGGTAGGCGGAGTGTTGTGAGTTCGAGGCCGGCTTGGGCTACAGCGCGAGCACAAGGCTGGCCTGAGCTACATAGTGCGACCCTGCCTCAAAAAAAAACCAGGGCCAGGAGTTTGGCTCAGCAGCTTAAGCGCCTGTCTGGCAGGTGCGAGTCTGTGAGTTCGATCCCCGGTGCCACAAAACAAAAAAACAAAAAAACAAAAAAAACCAATGCATATGCCAAGATGAAAAGGTACATAATTGTTTTATTCAAGTATTTTTGTTTCATAATTAAGTGGGCAAGGTGACATACATCTAGAATTCCATGGAAGGCTGAGGCAGGAAGATCTCAAATTCAAGGCCAACCTGGGCTACATAGTGAGACCATGTCTCAAAAAATAAAAAATAAAATAAAAATTTTAAAAAATAAAAATTAGGAGTCAACTGGACATTACAAAGTAGAGATAGAACTGATAACTCTTCAAGATTCTGCTATGAAGCAAAGCAGAACAAATAGACAAAAAATAGAGAAACATGGAGCCAGAGGAGGTTTTCCTACTGCTTATATATGGGAGATTTTATTAACCCATTTTGTATCACTGTAATGAAAAAAACCTAAAGCTTGATAACTTATAAAGTACAGAAGTCAATTTTGGCTTACAGACGTTTATAAACATAAAGAGAAGTTTATGATGGCCTTGCTGACAGTCCTAAGGTGGCATGGGGTGTCCCATGGCAAGAGGCAGGGTGTATACATGTGTATATCTGTATCCACTAGTGCCTCGCTCTTTTGTCTCTCTCTTTCCTCTCCCTCTCCCTCTCCCTCCCTTTCTTCTTCTCCCTCTCTCTCTCCTTTCTCCCTGTCTCTTTTTTCTTGTTCTTTCTCACAAATCATAGTAAAGTTTTATCAAAGGTAGAAAAGAAACAGGCTCCACAGAGCGAGTTTGGGCCAAGTGAAAGTAGGAAAATTAGCACACAAGAGAACACAGTGGCCTCTTTCTTATAAAGCTACCAGCATTCAGTTAGGACTGTGTCTTGTTGACTTTATCAAATCCTAAGCAGTTCCCAAACACCTCACTTCTAAACATGATCCTGGATTGTTGCACCCTCGTAATAACTCACAATGAGAATTAAATTTTAGCACACAGATCCTTGGGCGAGACACTCAAACCATATTAAACAATAGCAAAGATGTTAATGTAGGTATAAACAAACAAATGTGGTTAATCCATTAATATAGGTGGGTTTTTAGCAGAGAAAAATAGTATTATTACAAGAGGGTGCTAAGGACTATTGGAGGTGAATAATCATTCATTTAAAGTACTACTACATGCTTTATTTTATTTTATTTTTTATTTAAGAGAAAGAAAAAAGATATAAGAAAGACAGAAAGCAAAAGAGTCAAACGACTAGAGTAAATGCATAACAGTAACATTACAGGTTTACAAAATAGGATGATAGAAACTTGACAATGGTTGCAATGTTGCATATCGTTATCTTCAAAATGGTTGTTTACATTAACAGATATAGACGTGTAAAATTGATCTAATCATATGAGTAGTAATTGTTCTTTCTCAGTAACTAATACATTCAGCAGTATGTTTGTTTTAGTTATCTTACACATACATATATACAGATTTATATCTTTTCCTTTTCCCTTCCCTCTTTCCCCCTTTTCCCTTCCCAATTACTTTTACTCTTCGAGCTGTTTTTTTCCTTTACATAGTATTTATTATAGATTTTGGATCATATATACTTTTTCAGTTTCTTACACTAGGGAGACGATACGGTATTTACACATGTGGGTTTGATTTATCTCACTTGTGAGTATGGTCTCAAGTCGTGTCCATTTACTTATAAAAGTCTCAATGCAATCTTTCTTAATAGCTGTAAAGTACATGCTCTATAGTACTTTACCTAGTAGGGCTCAGTGGATTGGCCGTCAGACCAGGGAAAGAGAGGAACAGGGCTTGAGCTTTTACTATCTAGATAGAATGGAGGTATGGTTTAAGGGTATATAGGGTACTGATAAGAATTTTTTTGGTACCAGGAATTGAACTCAGGACCTCACACTGCCAGGCAGGCACTGTGCCCCTGAGATATATCCCCAGCCTGGAATGTTGTAGGCAGGGGCCACAAGCTCCATAAGGATGTGGACAAGAGAAGCCACAAGAGTTAATGAACTAGAAGTTTCTTTAAGGTCTGAGAAAAGATGTAGCATTAGCCAAGGCCCCAAAATGCAAATCCTGGATTTCCTTGGGATTTGGGGGAACATAATTGGTTAGGATGCCAGTTTATATTTAGATAGATCTGGCCTGAATCCTAGATTGGCTTTATTGACTTTGTTACCCTAGGCAAATATTTGCCCTGAGTCAATTTTTTTTTTAATATTTTATTAATAATAAAAGACAAGACAGAAGAGAATCCCCCATATTTGCTACATTGCCTGCTATAAAGAGATGCTTGGGTTGCTGCCCAGAGGCCTGGCCAAATCTACAAAACAAAGGTTGGTTGATGTTCCTTGGTTGCTATTAATCCAGCCAGACCTCCGAAACAGCAGGTTGCTTACGGGGGTGGGGTGGGGTTGGGGGGTGGGGGTGTGGGGGGTGGTGGTTAGTGTTTGTCCCGGATTCCAAGCCCGCGCGCCGGTGCCGCACTGGCCGGGCGGGGGTCCCGCGAGGGGTCCTACTCGTTCTCCTCCAAGGTCCTGATATCAGGACCCCAGAGGGCAGTCCATATTGCTTCCTGATCCATGCCTGCGCCGCGCGGGTCGGGCGGGGGTCCCGGAGGGGCCCTACTGGTTCTCCTCCAAGGTCCTGGGATCAGGACCCCAGAGGGCAGTCCATATTGCTTCCTGATCCATGCCTGCGCCGCGCGGGTCCGCCCTGAGCCAATTTTTTCATTAAATAAGTATAAAATTATCTTAAGATTTTTCAGAGGATTAAGAGATAACGGATGAAAAAAGATCAGAGCATGCATAATTCATGAATACTCTTTTCCTACTAGGATAAAACTCAGTATTTGAGAGCAGTTCGGGTTCAAAATTAAGAGCTTCCTTTAGTCACTACATAGTTTATTTAATCTCTGAAATACCTATTACCCAGGCACAGGAATTGACTAAATATGATAAAAAAGACATCTGGACTTGTTTTTGTTGTTGTTTTTTCATCTGTTCAGGCTGGCCTCAAACTCACAGCAGTCTTCCTGCCTCAGCCTCCTAAGTGCTGGAACTACAGGTATGCACCACCATGCCTGGCCCTTCACTTGCTTTCAAAGCAAAGTCATATACAAGAATTTTCCTCATATTTATAACCAAATGACTGACTCAATAAAATATTTAGTGAAGTAAAAAAATATATAAATTATAGCTTTAAAATACTGAAAACAATGCTTTAATCAGGTTGTGCTGGCACTTTTTGCTTACTGAATTTATCAATATTCTTTAACCTACTAATGCTCTTTGGTTCTATCTATCTATCTATCTATCTATCTATCTATCTATCTATCATCTTTTTGAGACAGGGTCTCACTGTGCAGTTCAGGCTGGCTTTGAGCTCACTTTGTAGCCCAGGCTGGTCTCAAAGTTGCAACAATCCTTCTGCTCAGCCTTCCAAGTGCTGAAATTACAGGAATATGCCACCACACCTGGCTTTTTGGTATTTAATATTGCACAATTTTTACAATTAAATCAGCTTTCAGTCATGTTTTTAAAAACTAGGAATTTATGTTGGGCATGGGGGTGCAAGTCTATACTCTCAGCACTTGGGAGGCTGAAGCAGAAGGATCACCATGAGTTTGAGGTCAGCCTGGGCTACATAATGAATTCAAGGTCAGCCTGAACTACATAGTGAGACCTCGTATCAAGAAAATAAAATAAAAACTAAAAAACCCTAGGAATTGAGTCTCATTACATTGAAGAACATGTAAACTTGCAAAAAAAAAATAAGCAAATGGATATTGTAACCTGCATTCCACTGCATATCACCTTCTGTTTGTTCATTTATGCAGTGATGGGCATTTGGGTTATTTCCATCTTTTGGCAGTTATGAATCAGGTACAAGGTTTTGTTTTAACAGCTTTCAACAATTCTTTTGGACACATACTTAGGGGAGGAGTTGCTGGGTTATAGGGTGACTGTCTTTACCTTGTTGAGGTACCTAACACTCGTCTTCCACCAGCAACTACACTGTTTTACCCTTCCAGAAGGTATGAGGGCTCCAATTTCTCCATACTTAGTTTCTAGATTGTTTTGTTTTAGAGAAACAGGGTCTTGCTAAATTGCCTCGGCTGCCTTGAATTTGCCACCCTCCTGCCTCAGCCTCCTAGGTAGCAGGGATTACAGGCATGCGCCACCATACCCATTTTGGAGCCTTTTTTCTTTTTTTTTTTCTTTTTGGATAGGGTACACTATGTATTCAGGATGGATTTGAATTCGATTATGTAGCCGAGGCTGCCTGGAACTCATGGCAATCCTCCTACCTCAGCCTCCTGAGTGCTGGAATTACAGGCATGCACCACCATGCCCAGCTGGAGACTTTTGTAAGGGTGCTAATTCCATTCATGAAGGATCCACTTGAATGATCTAATTTTCTCCCAAGGGCCCATCTCTTAATACCACCATCTTGGGTTTAACGATTTCAACATACGAATTTGTGAAGGGCATAAACATTCAGACCATATCATAGGCCCTTATCAGATACATAATTTGCAAATGCCTTTTCATTTTGTAGGTTGTCTTTTCATGCTTTTGTGTACTAATTTTTTCATTCATTGCTTTTGCTTTTGTGCCATCTAGAATCTGTTGCCACGTCCAAGGTCACATTTACTCCTACTTTCTTCTAGGAGTATTATATTTAGGTCTTTGATCCATTCTGAGTTTTCACATATCAAGCTACACTTCATTCTTTTGCATGTGAACATCCTGTCACCTCAGCACCATTCCTTGAAGATACTATACTACTTGTTCCCTGTTGAGTGGTGTTGGCGCCCTTATTGAAAATCAGTTACCCTTAAATATATGGGTTTATTTTTGAAGTCTCAATGTTATGCTACACATTTATGTTTATCCTTATGCCACAGCCATTTTTTTTTTTTTTTTTTTTGTCTTTTTGAGACAGGGTCTTGTTATGCAGTTCAGGCTGGGCTTGAGTTCACTTTATAGCCCAGGTTGGTCTCAAACTTGCAACAATCCTCCTGCCTCTGCCTCCCGAGTGCTGGGATTACATCACCTCGCCCCACTCACAGCCACAGTCTTGATTTCTATAACTTTGCACTGTTTGAAATAGGGAATTTTGTGTCCTTATTTGGGTTCATGAGAACTTGAGGTCCCTTGAAATTCCACATGAATTTTAAAATGTTTTTCCAGTTTTGAAAAAACAAAAAAGTAATTTTGATACAAAAGCAATTATGCTGAATCTGTACATGGGTAAGGGTAGTATCACTACCTTAAAAATATTAAGTGAAGATGACCTAATTTTAACATCAAAATTATGACCACCATTATCAATCCTTATAAGGGAAAAACCTTTTGCAGTTGAGGGTGGTACATCTATATGGAATTTTCCTTAAACTTATTCCGCAAAATAGGCAGAGCTGTATCATGCAAAAGGCAACAGTGATAGGACAATGATAGAAGCATAGTGTAACCTACAGTAATTTTTAGATACTTCATCAGTTATCTCCCCTCCTGATTGCAAAATAGGATTATACAAGTCAGTATGACCAAAAATCTGAGGAGACAATTATTTCCTTGTTCAATTTGTAACTTTCCTTAACCCTTGCAAAAATAAATGAGCAGCTAGACAGGGTTTTGGTTTTGTAATTTACAACCAAACTACAGACTTGGAGTAAGGGCCTTTCACTTCTTCCTCAGAACTTCATTAACTCGGTGGAAAAATTCCAAGTTTTCAAAAAGGAATTATTTCAGGTGGATAAGGCTATGACAATAATAATATATCCAACTGTTGCCTTTCCCATGGATCCAAAAATATCCAGAGAACTAGGGAAAAAACAGCCTCTACTTGGAACACCATTTTTTCCATACACTTCTGCATTGACTTTCTGATTAATTTAAGGTTAACCAAACACAGAACAATCCTCACTTTTTTTTTTGTTTTTTTTTTTTTGAGCCAAGGTCTTGCTATGTAGCTCAGGCTGAGAGCGATCCTCTGCCTTAGCCTCCAGAGTGCACCACACCTGGCTTCACCTTTTAATATTTGAAATACTGTTTCATTTCCTTGGTTTAATTTTTGTGTGTGTGTGTGTGTCAGTACCAAGGATTGAACTCACCAACTCGCACCTGCCAAGCAGGCGCTTAAGCCACTGAGCCAAACTCCTGGCCCAATTTTTTTCATTTTTTTAGAGGCAGGGTCGCACTATGTAGTTCAGGCTGGCCTTGCTCATGTTGTAGCCCAAGCCAGCCTCAAACTCACAACCCTCCTTCTACCTCAGCCTCCTGAGTGCTGGGATTAAAGGCATGCACCACCACACCTGGCTGGTTTAAGTATTTTGGCAAAGCAAGAAATATACAATAATGTTCTGATGGACGTAACATGGATCTAGTAACAGTTCCTAGACACTGTCCTTCAGTCACTGTGTGACCTCTGTGTAATTTCGGTGGGAGGCCATGAACACTAATGCTTCTGCTGGACAGAAGTCACAATAGGATCTAGGATGAGGTGGTTCCAATATTTACCACAGGCTAAGGAGAATGCTGCCCCAGCTATGGATAACTTTGTATTTTAAAGGAAGGAATTTGGTTAAACATTAAATCCCAATCATTTTTTAATCAGCTCTTGGCAGCTCTTAGATTTTACTTACAGGATTTACTCAACAGGTGTGAATTAAATACTGTGGTTCCAAATCTAGAGGTCATCAGAATCATTATGTAGAACTTTCAAGACAGGTTGGAAACTCTCCCTTAGGGTTTAATTAATAGGCCTAAGGACAGGGTCCAGGCATTTCTAGTTTGAAAAGTCACATGGTTCAGTTGAGAAGCTTAGGTTTAAGGAGACACTCTTCTCTAAGCCACACTGTAAACTCATTTAACAATTAAATTCACTGAATCTGATGGGAGAAGAATTATTTCTATCTTTACAACCGTCCATCATCTTATATCTTTTTTTTTCATCATCTTTTATCTTGATATTGTAAAAATCTTGCTGACAGAGAAACACTGCCTCTTTCAGGGGTAGCTAATTCCTAGTTATAAAACTTGACAGCATGCCACTCATAAGTAAGGCAACTATCCCCATTGGCTCACACACCTTGCCAAGTCATTATTTCCCTCGCCCTCCACCATTCCAGTCAGATGCCAACCAGTCCTCTACAACCCAAAGCCCACTGGAATTATTTAAACTCGCCTATCCTAAAACTTGTACTCTGCCTTGACTTGCCTTTCTGTCATGAAGAGTGTGGCAGAGGCCATGGTGGTGAACCTATGGTACGTGTGCTGCAGCGGGCTGCTTGTGTCACTGAAAGCTCTAAAAGGTTCACCACCACTGGCCTAGGCTCTCCCCTTAATCATGCTTCCTCATGACCAAAACTTTTGATGCTCCCCCCTTTAGCCTTGCATGGTGTTGTGGGAGACAATTTGAGTAGCTCCCCTTGAATACAGAACTGCTGCAACTTTGATTATATCGAGATTTATTTCCTTATGTTGACATATAGAGCTGACTATGGTATTTCCTTCTCAACCAGCTCTAAGCATTGTAAACAAGGCTAGTACTGGTATATTATCTCTAAAGCCATCAGACAGTGTTCTGTTTCCTCACATAGTACTCTCTATAAAGTGTATAAGCACAGTGGGATGGCAGAGCCAGTGAGTTTCAGGAATGTCGATTGGGTAAGCGCCTGAAGAAAGGTTATGACTCCCCAGGGCATAAAAGTTTACATATCAGAAACTGAGGCACTGGTACGTAATCTCTAAAGCCCTCAGACAATGTCGTGTTTCCTCAGTGACCTCTGAAAAATATATAAAGCACAGCAGGATAGCAAAGTCAGAGAGCTCCAGGAAAGTCGACTGAGTACAAGCCTCGAGAAAGAGGCTATGAGTCCCCAGGCATAAAGTTTACATATCAAAAATTGAAGCTGCAGCCTCCTAAAACAACTTAGTTGCTACCTTGACTGGGTTATGCAAATTGATCCCTCTGCATAACTTTCTCTCTGCATTTTGCAGAGATGACTTTTTCACTGCCTGGCTAGCCAGCCCAAGTGACTCACGTAGTTCCTGCCATCCTCACTGTCACTCATCCTGAAGCCATCCCCTTCTAATAAATTCTGGGAGAAGCCTAGGATCAAGGCCTTTGTCCGCATGTCCTCACGAGGATTGGACTCAGGACCTTTTGGCTGCCTTTAACCTAGAATGTCTTGGTGTCTTTACTCTTGCTGTTGGTTGCATTGGTGGTGGTAGATTGGAATTAATTTGCCGGGATTCCAATAATGTCTAAATGGGATTATAAATATAACTTCTTGTATTGTGAGAAAGATTAGAGAAAGGATTATAGTACTTGGATTACCATACTCAATATTTGGGATTACAACAGATGTGGCATACATAATCTTGTGAACAAATTAAAAACTACTGAAATACACATTTCATTTTTTTAAGTATATTTTTTCTTGTATTTATATTGACACATAACTACACATTTATGGGGTACAATGTATTGTTTTGATACCTGTAAACATTGTAATGATCAAATCTGGGTAATTAACATATCACTTCAAACACTGGTTTTTTTTTGTGTGTGTGTGTGGCACCGGGGATCAAACACACAGTCTCATGCCTGCCAGACAGGTGCTTAAGCCACTGAGTCAAACTCTCAGTCCTAGTTTTTTAAGACAGAGTCGCACTATGTAGCTCAAGCCAGCCTTGTGCTCGCATTGTAGCCCAAGCCGGCCTTGAACTCACGCTTCTGCTACCTCAGCCTCCCGAGTGCTGGGATTAAAGGCGTGTGCCACCACGCTTGGCAGAAACACTGGCCATTTCTTTACAGTGAAATATTCAAAATCTTCCAGTTATTTTGAAATAACTATTTGTTAACTAGAATCACCCTACTGTACAAAACTTAGAAAAGGAAGTATAATCACAGTGCATATCTTGACTCACAAAAAAATCTGTAAGAGCTGAAAAACAAGTGTATTTTTGTAACAAATAACTGGATTTCAGCCAAATACAAACAGCTGAGCTTCAGTCAATCCCAGACTCCCAACTGAGACCATGTCCAACCAAGGCAACAGCTCACTGTAACTAATCAAGGTATTTCTATACTTAAGTCTCTGTTCACCTACATAATCACACTGCCCTGCTACATGGCAGAGCTCTCTGAACCCATTTTAGAGTGCTGCCTGATTTATGAATTGTTCTTTGCTCAAATGGTTAGATTTGTCTGAAGGTTTTTTTTTAAACATTATTAAGAACATCATAGATACCAGGAATGCAAAACACCCAGAAACACATTCTTTTTCACAGAATTAGCAGGTATGTGTCACTGTTTCTTTTTAAATAATTTACTTCACTGTTGCTTGTTTTTAGTTGCTGGACTGCCTAAAACTTCGATCTTGCCTTTTCCAGCTTCTGAATTAGGAAGTTTAATATTATCCATGGTGATGCTGTCATCCTCGTTTTGAGACTCTGAACTGTCCTCCGAACTGTCTTGGGAACCCTCTTCTGAACTATCCTCTTCTTCTGAATCTGCCTGATTCATCTCAAATAAGACCACATCCATTTGTATAACTTTGTCTAGGGTCCTGTCAATATTTTCAATATTGAAATGACCAGGGGGTGTGGCTTCCATTTCTTTTCTGAGCTTTTCATTTGCCAGGGCCATCTGTGGAAGAAAGTTCTGAACTTGGTCTAGTAATGGACTCCTCTCTATCCGAACTGTTTGAAGAGTAGAGGATTTTCTGGAATTAGGCTTGGAGTTGATGAGCAATTTGTCCCATATACCTCCTTGGCCACGACCCGCAGTCAGCAGCTCTTTGGACACTGAGACCCCTGAGCAGTCCTGGGTGGGAGGTGAAGAACTTGAGCTGGAACAAGACTTGCTATGGACCTCCATACCTCTGCAGCCAGCCTGAATCACACATTTAAATAAGTGAATTTTACAATATGTGAATTATATCTTTTAAAAAATTAACGAAACATACCATCTTCTCTCCAAACCCAATCTTTCACACTTCTCTGGTATTCATTATTTCAGTCATGGAACCACATTCCATTCAGATGCTAAAGTCAAAAACCTACCAATTAGATCCTGATATTTCTAACACTTTAATGCTACTCCATACTCTCTACTTCATATCATTATTCAGGTCACCCACTTTTCTCATGTGGACTAAATGAGTCTCCAATGGCCTCCAATCTTTTCTCTCCCCTCTGTCTCTTTTTTTTAGATGGGGTCTTGGCAGGTAGTTCAGGGTGGTGATCCTTTGTCTCAGCCTCCAGAATGCTGGGATTACAGGTGAGTGCCACCACGCCTGACTTAAAAAGATTTTTTTTTTTTCTTGAGCTAGGATCTCATCATGTAGTACTGGATAGCCTTGAATTCACTAAGTGGCCCAGGTTGGCCTCCAACTTGCAAGGATCTTCCCGTCTCAGCCTCACCAGTACTGGGATTACAGGTGTGCACCACCACACCTGGCAAAATGTCAAAGAGGCCTGGCGAATGTAGCTCAGATACTTGGTTCAATCATCAGTATCACCATCATCACCCCCCCAAATTAAAAATGTTATACATCAAAAATATATTTAAGTGTTGGGGTGTGTGTAGCTCTGCTACTAACACTGCGTTTAAAACAACTTTTAAAAACAAAATCTTCAGCAGCTATCGATGGCAACCCTTAACACGATTTATAAATATCCTCTTAGCTCGGCCGGGCGTGGTGGCGCACGCCTTTAATCCCAGCACTCGGGAGGCTGAGGTAGGCGGAGCGTTGTGAGTTCGAGGCCGGCTTGGGCTACAACGCGAGCGCAAGGCCGGCCTGAGCTACATAGTGCCACCCTGCCTCAAAAAACTAGGGCCGGGAGTTAGGCTCAGTGCCTTAAGCGCCTGCCCTGGCAGGCGCGAGGTTGAGTTCAATCCCCGGTGCCGCAAAAAAAAAAAAAAAAAAAAAAAAAAAGTTCCTCTTAGCTAAACGTGGTGGCGCACGCCTATAATCTCAACACTCTGAGAGGCTGAGGAAGAAAGATCGTAAGTTCGAGCCCAGCTTCACCAATTTTGTCTCAAAATAAATCATTAAAAAGGGCTGGGATGTAGTTCAGTGCGAAAGCCCCAGGTTCAATCTTCAGTACTAAAAATAAAAGGAACTCCCTCAAATTTCAGCCATGATGTACTTCTTCGTCCTCGCCTGGCCCTCGCAGCCTTCAGTGAGGCTCAGCCCGGGGGTCCGCTCCCGGTCTCGCAGGAGCGATCTAACAGCCTCATCGAGCTACCGACTCCGGACCTCGCTTCCGGCGGCGGGCTACACGAAGGAAGGAACCTCCACGGACCTGAATCTGGTGCCTCTCCTATCCCGCTCCACTGTCTCCCTAGGCGGGTGTGCTCCAAGGGGGCCGCCACCATGCTCAAGAAACAATTCCTTAAAAGTGCCACAGCACCCAAACCCACCCTCACTCTCCCTCAACACTTACTACGCCTTCTCGCCAAACGACCACAACGCCGCTTCCGCCCAGTCCCTAGCAGTCCGGAAACACTTGGCGCCGCGCTGCCGCGGAGGAATGATGGGAAAATAACATATCCCGCCTCCCGCGTGCGTGCCCGCTCTGCGCCTACACTACTTGTCTCCGTAGTGGCGCAGGCGGCGCATGCGCAGGCGCGTGGGTCTCTGTTGAGATGGTTCCGCGGTGGCTCCGGAGGTAGGAGGAGCCGGGGATTTGGGCTGGGAGTCCGCGCCCCAGAGGAGGGTGGCCTGTCATCTCCGGCTGTTCTCCCTCTTCGAAGAACCAGAATTTTCTTCGGTCGTATCCCACGGTGCCCCCCCCACCCCTGTCCAGGCCGGTAGTCGCGGCGGAGAGGGGCGAGCCCGGAGGGAGGCTGGAGGGTGGAGCTGGACAGCACGATGGCCTCGGCCCGGGAGCCAGTTCATTGATGGGGCTCCTCCGTCTGGTATTAGATCCGTAGGAAGCCGGATTCTGAAAGGCGGGAGGGTCGCCCCGCCCTGATTCATTCATTCCCTTCGCGCCTGCTGGTAGCCGGCGCCCCAGTAGGTACGGAGAAAGCTGGGGAGTCCCTTGTCCTTTGGGAGCTTGCGGCCCTGTGGGAACCGTTATAACGACATTCAGCAAAATTGGTTGAGCACCTACAGGGATGGCCTGACTTGACACTCAACACAGTGTGAAGTTTGCTCTGTCTACTCCCCACATCCAAGAGGGTAAATTTTAGTTTGCTTTTTCCTGGTGTTTCAGGACCGTGTGAATTGACCTCGACTTTTTCCTACAGACCTCTTCCTTCTGTCCTACCACTTTCTTTTCACTCTGATTATATCAAACTCTTTGTATTTCGCGAATTCAACAAGTAGTTGTTGAGCACTTATTACAAGTCAGGTACCAGATCAGCTAAAGAGAATACAAAGCAAAATAGATAAGTCTGTAGCCTCCTCAGTGTTGAACTTAGCTGGGGGACTGATAGTGTAGAAAAACTACAGGAGCTGATATACTGTTAAAATCATGCTGCCTGTGTTTGATCTCTGCTCTGTCACTTCAAAAGCTGTATGCCATAAACTAGTGTAAAGAAAGAATGACAAGCAGGATTTGGTGGCATAGGCATGTAATGCCAGGTTGAGGCAAGAGGATGGCAAGTTTGAGTTCAGCTGGGCAATTTAGCAAGCTAGCAAGAACCTGTCTTAAAAAATAAAAAAGGTGCTGAGAATGTTGGTCAGCATTGGGAAAAAAGAGGGTGATATCAGCTTCTATTGTATAGGATTATTGTAAGGATTAAATGAGTTAAAGACTTAGCAGTTGAAACAGTGTCTGGCACATAGTAGACATTCAATAAGTGTTGTGTATTACATATAATCTGATAAATGCTGTTGTAAAAAACATGTGTGATGGGGGACTGGAAATTTAGCTCAGTGGTGCAGTACCTACCTGGCAAGCATGAGGTCCTGAGTTCAATTCCCGATACCAAAAAAAAAAAAAAAAAAAGAAAGAAAGAAAAAACCCAAAATAAAACAAACCATGAGCCGGTTATGGTGTTGCACGCCTTTAATCCCAGCACTCGGGAGGCTGAGGTAGGTGGAGCGTTCTGAGTTTGAGGCCAGCTTGGGCTACAACGCGAGCACAAGGCCAGCCTGAGCTACATAGTGCGACCCTGCCTCAAAAAACTAGGGCTGGGAGTTTGGCTCAGTGGCTTAAGCGCCTGTCTGGCAGGCATGAGGCTGTGAGTTCGATCCCCTGTGCCGCAAAACAAAAACAAAAACACCTATTGATCATGATTGAGAGTGTGGGGGAGGGTGTGGAGAGGACCTGCTTGAAGGAGTGTCAAGGCCTCTGAGGAGGTGACATGGAAGGTGAGACTGAGCCAGCCATACAAAGTAAATTGTATGGACATCTGCCTATTCTGGAAGACTACATGATTAATCAGATTGTGTGGGCAATAGAGACTGCATTACTGTATTTGAGGTAAAGAACTTCCTGCCATTAGGTCACTGTTTTTATTTATTTATTTATTTATCTATTTTGGTTTTTGAGACAGGGTCTCGCTGTGTAATTCAGGCTGGCCTTGAACTCACCATGTAGTCTAGTGTCAAACTCATGGTGGTCCTCCTGCCTCAGCCTCCTGAGTGCTCAGTTTTCATGTTTTAACCCCATTGAGCTGTGTGCCAAAGTATATAATCATGTCGACAGGGCCAGTCTTTGCACATAGGCAGTGTTCCAGTCATCTGAATGTGGAGAGGTCTTGTGGACTGAGAGGTTAGAGAAAAGCAGACTTTTCTGTTTTGACTGTTCAGATGCCATGCACTTTTTTCTCTCACGTTTACAACTTTTGCTAATATAGTTTCTATCAGGTGATAAAGCTTATGGCTGTGTGTGGGGGTCTTCATTTCTAGGAAACAGGTTCCCTGGATTTGGGGATCATCCTGTTCCTGTGGCAGCTGCCATTCATGGGGTTTGTTCTACAGATTTCAGTAAAAACAACTCTCCCAAGATGCACAGATTTTTCTTCCTCCGGAAGAATATGTGACAGCAGGTTTCCAGATGCCTCTCCTGTGTTACGTGTTGATGTCCTGTGGGACAAGCACGGTGTTAATGAGGCTGTGCTGAGCATGCAGCAGACTATTACTCTGGATACTTCTCCTGTGTACCACATGCTCTTGTACCTTCCTGGAAGAAATAACATAAAATGACAGTGTCTGTCTAATTATGCTTGGATGTTTTTGTTTTTCCACAGGTTAGAAAGTGAATGGAACCGTGTGCTTTATGACCATGGAAATCCTGGAGAATCTGAGCTCTGAATTCACATGTAATCTACCACCAAGACAGCTGTTGCACCACAAAACATTCTCTGAGTTGTGAACTTTAACAGAGAGAAGCTTCAAACGTGTTGTTTAACCACAGACCCAATGTAAAGAAAAACATTTAAATCATTACAAAGAGGGAAACAGTACTTTTTGTCAGTTGTGCAGATTTTCCAAGTAGTAGGGCAGCAAGTAGTAGAGAAGAACCTTAGTGAGGCCAAGCAGTGAATGAAATTCAGCTAGGTAGGTGCACAAGTTCATGTTCTCACCTGAGAACATGCCTCCAGATTGGGCCTCAGTCCCCTGAAGACCAGCCTGAAAACCTTAAACTGCTCAGAAGATGGATGACTCAGATGATGATTTTAAAGAACTCTGTGCCAGCTTTTTCCAAAGGGTGAAAAAAACCGGAACCAAGGAAGTATTGGGAGAAAGGAAGACACAAAAATCTTCAAACGGCACTCAAATAAGAAGTGTATCGAAAAAAACCAAACAGTCTGTCACCAGGAACAAGACCCTTCCAGGCACTTCAAAGAAACCTCAGTCATGCAGTCAGGCCCCCAGGACTAAAAGGAAAGGGCCAGCCAAGTCTCAAGAGAGTGAGCCCACTCTCCCTGTGTATGGAGACCGAGGTGTGCTTGCTCCTGCTCTGAATCAGGCCGTGCTGCAGGATGAAGCACAGAGCATCCAGACAGGTAACCAGTCAGGCCTTTCTAGGGAGGACACAGGATGATTGTTACTGTTTTAAACCAGGGAGGTGTGGCCTTTTTAAAAAGGCCGGATAGTAAATATTTTGATTTTACAGGCTATACAGTCTGTACCACAACTGCAGATGACACTTGCTGTGACACAACACATTAAAAATATTTGAGAAAAAAATTGTATTGAACCTGTACAGAAATTTTTCATGTCATCAGTCTCTAAACAATACAGTGTAATAACTACGTAGCATTTATATTGTATTAGGTATTATAAGTAATATAGGCATAACTGAAAGCACAAGGAAGACTGTGCCTAGGTTTTATGCAAATAGTATACTATTTTATAGAAGGGACTCAACATCTGCAGATTTTGGTATTCATAGGTGGCCCTAGAACCAATTCCCTAGGGCCACAGGAGGACACCTGTACCCAACTCTGCTGCTATAGTGAGTACAGCAGAATAGGACAATATGCAAATGAGTAAGTGTGGCCTTGTGCCAGTTTTTATTTACAAAAACAAGCTGCTAGCCTCAGGACCAGTTTGTGGACTCCTGTTTTAAACAGTAATCATAAGAAGTGTAACTCCTGTGTGAATTTTTCACATGATTTTGTTTGGAGCCCTCTGCTTTTTGAGAATTTACACAAACATGAAAGTAAGCCTCTTCTTATTTCTTGAATTCATTCCAAGTGAGTAAGTTGAATGAGCCAGCACGTTTGGCTACTGAAAGCCATAGTGGGTAGAGTATGGGTTTAAGTCTTAGGATGTATTCAGGACCTTCCTTTCTCTTCCCCCAAAGACTTTCTTTTTTGTTTGTTTACAGCAGCTTTCTTGCCCTGCTGCCCTTGGTATACTGAGCCAGATGCTTAGGATGCATTCCTCATGCAGAACTGAAATCATGCTTGCATGTATAATGCGCTACAAGCTCTTTGGGCTCCTGAGTTCTGTTTCTAATTTTCCTTACCTTCACTTCCTGATCTTAAATAATGTTGTTTTGTTTTGTTTTGTTTGTTTTTCTAGTGTGTATAGCTCCTCTCAGGAGTAGTGGAAAGTCTTATCTCACAGCGATGGTTATAAAACTTCAGTAGTGTACACAAGTGCTGTTAATCCTTCATGCTCCCTTTGTGCATCTGATGAGAGCTCTGTGTGACCCCCTAGAAAACCCAATCCACATGCATACCTGCAAAATTGACAGTCAGTGTCAGGGGGTTTGTGGATTTCCACTGAAGGCCATCTGTGAATTGCAAATTAAAAGAGAACAGATCTAGGAAGAAACATTTGCTCTTACATTTTTTTTTTCCAATACTGGATTTTGAACCACTGGGTACTGAACCCAGTGCCTTCACATTGAACTGTAGCACCCTCTGCCCCCAGGGTCTTACTACATTGTACAGGCCAGGCTTGAACTTGTGATCCTCTTGTCTCAGCCTACAAGAGTGTTGGGATGATAGGCATGTGCCACCACTTGGTGACTGCTTTAATATAATTGCTTGAGATATATAATTCACATTTCACAGAATTTATGTCTTTAACAGTTCATTGGTTTTTAGTATATTCACAATTGTGCCAGCACCACCCCTACTTAATTTTAGAACATAAACCCCATGCTCCCCAGCATTCACCCCACCACTTCCCTCCTGTCATTGATACTTGCGTTTACACTGCTGCAAACAATAAGGTAGCTAACAAACAGTCATTCCTGCTTACACTTGCTAGTCAGACCTAAACTCGGTAAACTCGATTCTTGCCTGTATCTGGTTGGGAAGTCTTACAGAATTCTCCAGGTGAAACATGCTGTGAATGTTTTGCTCCTTGCTAGTGAATCCTCCCAATGATGACTCCCAGCCTCCTCTG
>RJWM01027980.1:0-26182 GCA_004363535.1 Dasyprocta punctata | reverse complement strand
AGTACCATGCTAATTTTATCACAGTAGCTTTGTAGTATAGTTTCAAGTCGGGGATTGTGATGCCTCCTGCCTTCCCTTTGTTGCCCAGAATTGCCTTTGCTATTCTAGGTCTTTTCTGGTTCCAGATGAATTTCAGGAATGCTTTCTCTAGCTCTGTGAGGTAGGCAAGTGGTATTTTGATTGGGATTGCATTGAATCTCTATAATAATTTTGGGAGGATGGCCATTTTCACGATGCTTGTTCTTCCTATCCATGAACAGGGAATATCTTTCTGTTTTCTGAAATCTTCTTCGATTTCCTTCTTTAGAGTAATGTAATTTTCACTGTATAGATCTTTTACTTCCTTTGTTAGATTGATTCCTAAGTATTTCATTTTTTTGGATGTTATAGTGAAGTGTGTGGTTTCCCTTATTTCTCTCTCAGTGACTTTGTTGTTTGTGTACAGGAATGCTATTGATTTTTGAGTGTTCACCTTGTATCTAGCTACATTACTAAATTTAGTTATTACTTCTAAAATCTTCTAATGGATTTTTGGGGGTCTTCTATGTAGAGTATCATATTGTCTGCAAATAATGATAATTTCACTTCTCCCTTTCTTATCCTTATTCCCTTTATTTCTTTCTCTTGTCTAAATGCTCTGGCTAATATTTCCAGAACTATATTGAATAGGAGTGGTGATAATGGACATCCTTGTCTTGTTCCTGATTTTAGGTTGAAAGTTTTCAGTTTTTCTCCATTTAGTAAGATGTAGGCTGTTGGTTTATGATAGATGGCTTTTATCAGGTTGAGGTAGAGACCATCTATTCCGATTTTGTGTAGGGTTTTAATCATGAATGGGTGTTGGATTTTTGTCGAAGGCTTTTTCTGCATCTATTGAGATGATCATGTGGTTCTTGTCCTTGGCCCTGTTGATATGGTGTATTACATGTATTGATTTGCATATGTTGAACCATCCCTGCATTCCTGGGATAAATCCCACTTGACAGTGGTGTATAATCTTTCTGATAACTTTCTGTATTCTATTTGCCAGTATTTTATTGAGGATTTTTGTGTCTATGTTCATTAGGGTGATTGGCCTGTAATTTTCTGTTTTTGGTTGGGTCTTTCTCTGGTTTTGGTATTAGGGTAATACTTGTTTCCAGGAATGAGTTAGGGAGACTTGCTTCCCTTTCGATTTCATTGAAGAGTTTAAGGATGTTGGCATTAAGTCTTCCCTGAATTTCTTATAGAATTCAGCAGTGAATCCATCAGGGCCCGGGCTTTTCTTTGTTGGTAGGGACTTAATTACATTTTCAATTTCATTAGCTGAAATTGGGTTATTCAGTAGCTTTACATCCTTTTGACTCAGCTTTGGTAATTCATAGGTTTCTAGGAATCTGTCCATTTCTTCTGTGTTATCGAATCTATGTGAGTAAAGGTTTTCAAAGTAGGTGTTGATG
Source organism: Dasyprocta punctata (assembly GCA_004363535.1). Classification (NCBI taxonomy): domain Eukaryota; kingdom Metazoa; phylum Chordata; class Mammalia; order Rodentia; family Dasyproctidae; genus Dasyprocta; species Dasyprocta punctata. Next base: position 24,743 of record RJWM01027980.1, on the reverse strand, counting down.
ATCTTCTGTATTTCCACTGGATCTGTAGTGATTTCACCCTTTTCATTTCTTATTGCATGAATCTGAGGTTTTTCTTTCCTCTTTTTGACAAGGTTGGCTAGGGGTTTATCAATTTTATTTACTCTTTCAAAGAACCAACTCTTTGATTCATTAATTCTTTGTGTTGTTTTCTTAGTTTCAATTGCATTAATTTCTTCTCTAATCTTAACAATTTCCTCCCTTCTTTGGGCTTTGGACTTGACTTGCTCTTCTTTTTCTAGAAGTTTGAGGTGCAACATTAGGTTGTTTATGTGTGTTCTTTCCATTTTTGTGATATGAGAGTTTAGTGCTATAAATTTCCCTCTGAGGACTGCTTTCATTGTGTCCCACAGGTTCCGGTAATTTGTATTTGCATTTTCATTCAATTGTAGATATTGTTTAATTTCTTCTTTAACTTCTTCTGTGACCCATTGGTTATTTAGGAAGGTATTATTTAACTTCCATGTGTTTATGCGGTTATTGTAGGTTTTTTTGTCATTCATTTCCAATTTTACTGCGCTGTGGTCAGATAATGTGCATGGAGTTAATTCAGTTTGTTTGTATTTACTTAAGCTTGCTTTGTGGACTAGTATATGATCTATTTTAGAGAATGACCCATGTGCAGCTGAGAAGAATGTGTATTCTGATGTTGATGGGTGGAATACTTGGTACACGTCTACTAGGTTCATTTGTTCACAAGCTTGATTCAGTTCTGCTATTTCTTTGCTGATTTTTTGTTTGGTTCATCTATCTCTCTGTGACAATGGGTGTTAAGGTCCCCTGTTATAACTGTATTATTATTTATTTGTTGTTTCATGTCTATTAAGAATTGTCTTACATAGTTGGGTGCTCCCATATTCGGTGCATATATATTTATGATTGTAATCTCTTCCTCTTGAAGTTTTCCCCTAACAAGTATGTAGTGACCTTCTTTATCTCTTTTGATCATTCTAGGTTTGAAGATTGTATCATCTGCAAACATAATAGCTACCCCTGCTTTTTTCTGGGTTCCTGTTGCATGGAGTAATGTTTTCCAGCCTTTCATTTTCAATCTGTGAATTTTCTTTTGAGTGAAATGTGTTTCTTGTACACAGCATATTGTTAGATTTTGTTTCTTAACCCACTCCGCTAGTCTGTTTCTTTTTATTGGTGAGTTGAGACCATTTACGATGATTGATATAACTGATACATACCGGCTCATCCCTGTCATGATATATTTCTGTTGTTGGTTTTCTACATTTTCTGTTTAATTACTTGCCCTGCTTAGTGGTTTCCTTTTGTTGTTGTTCTTAAGATTGTGGCTATCTTTGTCTCTTTGTAGAGTGTCTTTCAGTACTCTTTGTAGTGTTGGTTTGGTGACCATAAATTTCTTCAGTTGTTCTTTGTCATGAAAGTGTCTTATTTCTCCATTGATTTTTAAGGATAGTTTTGCAGGGTACATCAGTCTGGGTTGAAAGGTATTTTCTTTCAGAATTTGAAATACTTCACTTCACGCTCTTCTTAATTTAAAGGTTTGTGTTGAGAAGTCTTCTGTGATTCTGATAGGCTTTCTTTCATAGGTGATCTGTTTCTTTTCTCTGACAGCTTTTAGTATTTTGTTCTTGTGCTGTATTTCTGATACCCTTATTATTATATGTCTGGGTGAGGATTTATTTTGGTTGTGGTTAATTGGGGCTCTGTATGCCTCAGTTACCTGTATTTCAGATTCTCTTCCCATGTTTGGAAAGTTTTCTGCTATTATTTCTGTGAATAGTCTTCACAGGTCATTAGTATTGACCCCTGCTTTTTCATTTATGCCTATTAATCTTATGTTGTTTCTCTTGGCATCATCTTACAGCTGTTGAATTGTTGTTTCTTGGTACCTTACTATTTTTAGGAGATCTTTTCTTTCATGGCCATGATCTCCCATGCTGTCTTCAAGATCTGAGATTCTATCTTCAGCTTCATTTAAGTGGTTTTTCAAACTTTCCATGGAGTTTTTCATTTCCTGCATTTCCCTTTGCATCTGTTTCATGCATTCTGTTTGTGTCTTATCTGGTTCATTCAAAGTTTTGATCATTTTCTTAAGTTCTTCTATTTTTTTATCTTGCTCTTATTTAGATACACACAGCATTTCTTTAATAATGATTCTCATTTCATTTTTTAGCTGAGAGAATATTTCTGATTTGAATTTCTCTATAGCTTCATTGAGCTGTTTCTTTATTGCATTTTCTATCATTTCAGAAAGTCCATCTGTGTGATTCCCACTGTCTTCCATTTCAGTGTCTCTTGGGTTTGTTCTTAGTGGGCTGGGGGACAGAGACTGACTCTTGGTCTTTCGTTTTGTCATTTTCTTCTAGAACCTATGTGGCCCTGTGTCTTGCGAGGCTGACCGGGCGTTCCCCTGAGGGTCACGCTGACTCTTGGATGGTGCTGAATTGCGGGACCTGGTTGAGCTGGGTCCTGTGCACAGCAAGGGAGGTTGGCCTCCTGGGGTGTGCGGGTGGAGCCTCTGCCTTAACTGGGTGGGGGACCAAGGTCTCCCGGTCCCGGGGAGCTAGGCAGAGTACCCCAGAGTGATGCCGCCCAGAGCCCGGGTCTGTCTGCAAGTTCAGAGCGACAGCTTTGCTAGGGCAAGCCTCAGCTGCATTTTTTTAAATTCCAAATTTCACTTGTACATTAAAGGGACACAGTCAAACCATTGACTTTTGTGTATTAGCCATATATCCTCTATGTTTTTTAAAACTGCTTATTAATTCTAGGAGGTATTTGGCTGATTCTTTTGATTTTTTTGAATAAACTAGATATATCATCTGTGAATAGATAAGTTTCTTTACTTTTGACTAATTCATGACAAATACATGTACCTTCCATTGCTTTTTCTGGTTTTATTTCACTGGCTAGTTCTTCCAGGAATATGTTGAATACTAGTGATAAGAGAAAACTCTTGTTTAGTTACTTGTCTTGGTGGAAAATCTTTTCAGTTCCTTAAGATTTAAGAATTATATGTATAGCTGGGATTTTGGCTCAGTGACTTAAGTGCCGGTGTGACAGGCACAAGGTTGTAAGTTCAATCCTCAGTGCCACAAAAAAAAGAATTCTATGTATAGAAAAATATCACATCGTTTTATCCAGTTCACGGTAGATAGGCATTTGAATTTTTTCCAAGATTTAGCTATTACAAATTGTGCTGCTATAAACATGGGTACACATATATCACTGTAGTATGATGTCTTCAGTTCTTCTGGGAAAATACCCAGAAGGGGAATAGCTGGATCAAATGGGTCCCTCAAACCTAGTTTTTTGAGGAATCTCCACCCTGATTTCCAGAGAGGCTGTACCGGTCTACACTCCCACCAACAGTGGAGGAGGGTTCCTTTTACTTTAAAGATAACAATAAGCAATACATTAACCATTGCTAAACTATTATGTTGTTTTGAAATTTTGTATCATTGTTTGTGTTTTTTGTTTCAAAATAAAAAAGAAATATAGGTACATAGATGGACAGTGAGTTTCATGTTTGTGAAGTTATCTTTTATTCCTAGTTCACTCAGAGTATCTATGCACACATGTCAAATTTAAAGTTTTTTCCTATAAATATTGACATAATCTTATAATTTTTCTCTTTTATTTTAAAATTTTTATTTCAAATTAGTACATTTGTAGTACATAATCATTACATTGTTGGTAGAGAGTTGGTACCTATTGACAGCATATTTTAATTCACTTTTCATCTCTTTTCATTCTTCTCTTGTCACCTTCCGCCTCCATTCCTTTCCCCATTCTTCTATCTCTTGGTGTCTTTCTCTTCCATTCTGCACAAGTTCTGTCTGTATTACCTATTGTCTATGTTTATTTTACACCTTATTCATAGATTGGATTTGTAATATAAAAGAAAACAAGCAATTATGCATCTGATTTATTTCACTTAACATTCATGGTTTTGTGAATTCATGCAGGACCTTAATTGATGTTCAGATGTTAATACAGATTTACATATTTTGAAAAATCCCAGTTACTTATAAGAACTAACGATTTTATAAATTGTTGGATTTAATTTGTTTTTATATCATTGAGAACTTCCACATCAATAATCATGAAACACATTGTATAGTTTTTACTTGTTATGTCTTCATCTAGTTTGGATACTGGATTGAGATAAGCTTCATAAAATGCATTAGGAAATACACCCTATAACGGACTTTTCTGAGGCCACAGAAAATTGGTATTTTTTTTATTTAAATGCTTGATGGAATTCATTAGTGAATCTGAATGGAACTAATATTTTATTATTTGGGTTATTTATCATAAACTAAATTCATTTAATAAATATAGGATTATTTTTCCTATCTGAATATGGCAGATTCTATCTCTGAAGAACCTGGTCCATTTCATCCAGGTTATAAAATTTGTATGTAACTCTCCACAGTGTTCCTTTATTATCTTTTTGATGTCTGTGGGATGTGTAATGAATATTCTCTTTAATTTATAGTGTTAACAATGTCTTTATTTTTCTTAAGATGGCTAAGTTTTTATCAATATCATGAATATTTTTTAAAAACTTATCTATTAATTTCATTGATTTTCTCTACCAATCCTTTTTAATTATATTGATAAATTATATTGATTTCAGCTTTTTTATTATTTTGTTCTACTTACTTTAGATGTAATTTAACCTTTTTTCTAGTTTTCGAAGTTTAGATTTTTGATACTTTGGTTGTATACCCCAAATTTTGATTATCTGAATTTACCTTTTAATTAAATTAAATTCCCTTTTAATTAAATTAAATCAAATTCTTTTTTCTCATTTCTTATTTAGATGTGTACTGTTGAATTTGTAATATTATTTTGTTTCCCAACCTTTTTTTTGTTTCATAATTTAATTCTATCATTGTCTCAAAACAGACACTGTACTCCTACTATTCCTGTAAATAGATTGAAATATGTGTTAAGCACCAGAGCATAGTCTATCTTAGTGAATTTTTCATGTGAGCTTTATAAGAATGTGTGTTGTTTCAGTGGATGAAATAATATGTAGTTGTTAATTGTAACTTATTGATTAACGGTGCTTTTCATCTCAATTATATTGTTATTGAAATTTTGCCTACTTTGTCTTTGCATTTCTAACAGACACATGTTGAAATTTGAATTATCATTTTCATATATCTTTTTTGTCTTATAGCCTTATCATTTTTGAATCTCCAAATTTGAAGCTCAATTTTTAGGTAAAAACAAGGACTACAATATCTTCTTGAAAATGTTACCTTTCTATCTTTATGTAACACTTCCATTTATCCATAGTTTATTTTTGAAGAAATTGATAAATCTAATCTCAGTCTCATTTTTTTTTTCTTTGGTACCAGGACTCAGTTTCATTTTACTAGGTTTAGACTGATTCATACTCTTCACTTGCTTACTTTTCATCTACATTTATTTTTATGTTTAATGTGGGTTTCTTGTTGACAGCAATTGAAGGAGTTGTGTTTTCGATCCATTCTAATAATCTCTTTCTTTTAATCAGTGTATTTTAATCATTGACATTTAAAGTGATTGTCAGTAATAAATTGGTATCCAACAATTTAGGTGCTTTAAAAATATGTAAAACTTTTCCAAAGACATGTTTGATTTTTGAATGTGCTATAATTCCCTGATAATGTTGGGTGTGTATTTACCTTCTAAATGACATCAGAATTTTATTAAATTTTGTAATAGTCTCTTGCTTGTGTAAAACCATGCTATTGATTTCTTTAAGTGGGAAATTATTTTAAAATTTTGTTGAAATTGCATTCATTATATTCTTGTTTTCTTAGATTTTTCTAGATCACTGTTTACAACTTACACAATCTTTCATAAACATTTTGTAAATCTTATACTGAAGCATAGCAGACTTGAAAAAGTGTATATGTAGTGCACAGCTTAATATTTTATCGAAAACCTAACATCTTTTTGTACCATGATTCTGTTCATGATAAAAAATTTTGTGAGAATTTCCTTATTGTGTATCATCCCCAATTGTAGTCTTTTCAAAACTAAAGATATATTCTGATATTTATTACTCTAAATAAGTTTTCTTGTTTTTAAACCATGCATTTTAAGTGGTGTATTGATGCTTTTGTTAAACATTATATTTGAAGTGTCTGTTGTGGTACTGAATATATTGATAATTTATATTTTTATTGCAGAATTTTATTTCATTTTAATCATACCAAAAAGACTATGCATTTTATTTATATGGATATTTTGTTGTTTCAAGTTTTTTTTGACACAGGTAAGTTTCTTTATAAGCATTTATTTGTGAACTTTCTTTGGCAACTTTATGGATTCATTTCTGTTTGATCTATTCCAAAGTATAGAACTGCAGACTCATAGCTTCTAAAAGTGTTTGGTTTTATTGTAAGTTTCTAGTTTTCTCTTATACCGATGACACATAAAATTTCCAGTATTCTTTATCTCCTCAGGATTTTTTTCTTGCATAATGGATGCCAACTTTCTCATTCTAGTTAAAATTTTCATTTTGAATGACTGTTTATGTTTAGTGATTATTTAAAAATTTTGGTAATGTAAATATTTTAATTATGAAGTCCCTGATCGTAAAATTTTCAAATCATTAATGATATAGTTCTTCTATTTCTGTTCTTTAAAATATTCATATTTCTACCTTTATCTCACAATAAAATTCAACATTTCAAGTGTAGTACCTTAGGTGTGACATAAATGATGCAAGATTTTGTATCTGAGTTACCTCTCATGCTGCGTCACTTATATTTAACTTTTTTTAATCTAAATTGCTGCAATTCACTGTACTGTATTTGAATCTCTCAATTCTCTGTAATAATGGTTACATATGAGGAATAAACTGGATCAGACACAATCTTTACTTTCTCAAGTTCTACTACTACATTTCTTTTTAAAAATTATTTACAAATTAATTTCTAGAGGAGTTATGAAGAAACATAGTCATAACGAACTATAATGAGTAAAATACTGCATTTTTGATCATAAGAATATTCTCAAAGAAGTACAAACAATCAATTGAAAACAGAACAATGTAAAAAAAGATCTAGCTGGAAATTGCAAAGTGTAAATGTACACTTCTGAAATAAAATCAGTAGGTGAAAAAATAAACTATAAAAAAGTAAGTGAATTTGATGATACATCAATAGAAATTATAAAAAGATAAAATAAAAGCAAATGTTGGAAAAATTAAAACAAATAATAAAGAAATCAATAAATTCCAAAACTAATGCTTTCCCCAGTCAATAAGTTGATGAACCATAATATATACCCAAAATAAAAAAAACAGAATAAAATAATCATTAGGAACAATAAGAAATATATTGATGTATTCTTTGCAACAAGGAATATTTTGAATAAGCATATACCAACATATTTGACAACTTGGACAAACTAGAAAAAATCCTTGAAAGACAAAATTACCAAAACTCACAAAAAAGTCATTGGAAAGGTAAGAGGCACTACATAAGTTTTTGAAGATGGTACTTACAGTAAAAATAAAACATAAACTCTAATAATTTTAAGTTGAATTTCAGCAAAATAAATAAAGCCAAGCTTACACAAATAATTTTACAATAGAGTTTGGAGTGGCGTGTAATGTATATTTATCATTTTGATTCTAAAAGTATTAAAGACATTGTAGAAAAATAAATTCATATATTACAATATCTAACTAACATATTAAACTACTTAATAAAATTTGAAAAGCTTAATAAAAGACAAGTCAACCAAATCTAAATGAATATAAATGATAATATATTTATGGCCAAAATGTGTATATCTTGGAAGTACAAAATCAGTTTAGAATTTTTAAAATAAGTTTATGTAATTTATCATGTCAAATAAGGAGAAAAGCTTCATTCATGAAACTGGTGTTCTAATATTTATTATCCTTTTTAAAAATTTACTAGATAATTCCAAAATCTGAGCATCTTAAGGCCTTCTGTTGGCTTTAATTTTTTTGTTAACTTGTTAGCTTTTTATTTTCAAATTAATACTTGCAACTTCTCTCTATGTTGTAGTTGTTTTGTATAAAATGACAGAATGCAGCATGAAGTCACTAATTTATAACTCAGAAATAAAATGACTTTTAATCTGTTGAAGGGGGCCTGAATCTCATCTGTAGTTAAGCTTTGTTGTAGATTCAGTTAGATTCCATTCATCGATGACCTCAAGTATTTTCAAAGTGAGAACAGTTTTCCTTTTATCAAATCTTGTGGTCTGAACATTGGCATCTTTCTGTGAATCTTTTTATGCTTTGGAGTCAAGCAGTGAGCATTTTCCTTTTAAATATCTCTGTTTAAGTGATTACCACTTAACTTTTCAGGTAGCTGCATTGTTTTGTAATCTTTTAATTTAGCTGTTTTTTTCTCTGAAAACAATTGTAATTCCATATTTTGTCAAATTATTTCATGTCCCCTCCGTATTTAGTTTTCTCTTTTTACCTGATAGAATTTTTGGTTACTATGATTTTATTGGAGAGCAGAAAAGATCATGAAAGTATGTGGTTTTAGAAGGTAATATCATTACAATGTGATTTGAAATGTCTCTACTCTAGGTATATATTTTTTATTCTTTCTGTTTGGATACTTTTCTTTTTCTTTAAGATCATTGCTTTCTGCATATGATCAGCATGTCCTTATGACACTAGACTTTTTAAATTTCTCAGTTAGTTTTAACTATCCTAAAAATTAACCAAAGTTGATGCCAGTTGTATCTAAAGAAAAGCCTCAGAACAATGACTCACAATCTGTTTCGTATGATCTGACATATATTTGAGCCAGGGAAGAGTCTGTCAATCCCTTGAGTTAGTCCTAACTTGGAGTCATGTTATTACCTTGTTATTTCAAGATAATAGTCCAAATTGATGTCTGTTTATCAGAAACTTGTCTTACACGTCATTCAGTTCCAGAGATAAACGTCTTAAACTCACGGAAGTCCCTTGTATTGTGACTTATGTAACATGAGTTGGGGTGAGGAGGGAAAAAATGTAGCTTATTTAGTTCCATTGGAAAAGAGAACATAATCCTGTATCATTAAAATAGTATTTTCTAAGTAAATTTCTCATTCCTTTTCAACAAAAGCCTTTGCAGAAGTGTAACCTAAGGCCCCTAAGGCAATTTTAGGGCATCCCTTTTCTAATTCTGCATACATTATAGACTGTGTGACTTTGAACTCCGGATACAATTGTCAGGGGGTCCTAGTTAAATCTATAATAGTCATGTGAACACACACACACACACACACACACACACACACACACGTATATATATAGAGAGAGAGGGAGAGAGAGAATTGTTTTGCTTTCTTTGCATTTTCCTCAAACCTTTAAAAATATTATTGTTACGATCTGAAAAATCTGCCCCTCCTGATTATTATTCACGCTGCTCTTTCAAAGCTTCCTGAGGGGAGCCAGTCTGACCTTGCAGAGCACACGGTATGCTGCCGCTCTGCGCCTCAGCGCACCTTTTCTTCTCTAACCTAACAGTCACAGCAATTTACTGCAGTATCAAGAGCCCGAGCTTTTCTTAAGAGACATGAAGAAAAAAGAAGTGAAAGAAAGCAGAAAAAACACCATAGCAAGTCTACAAAACCTTTAGAATACTACACACGCATTCTCAGAAGTGTTACTTCACTTGAAACTGTGATTTGTTTTATGATGCCGAAGCTAAGTGAATTCCTCACCAAATCTTCAGTGTCCACAAAGACTAAGAGAGGAACTTACAGAATATTCAGGCTTCATTTACTAACTCATCCTGTAAACAAGATCTAAAGTATTAGTATAATTTTATTATCATTATTTGAATATATGTCAGAAATCTAAATCTAATATATAAATATAATATACCATACTATATAATATAATATATAATATAAATCTAAACATATATATGTTAGAAATGAGAACATAGAACAAAGAATTTCTTGTGTATCTGAAGAAAGAAGATGATCCACTTGGTGACAGAAAATAAAGAGAAATTTCTTACTGTACATTGTTTTTTTAATTGTTTATTTTATTTTATTTTATTTTATTTTGTTTTTTTTGTTTTATTTTACTTTTTTGGCACAGGGAATCGAACTTAGGACCTCGCACTTGATAGCAGGCGATGTGACACTGAGCTATATCCCCAGTCCTTAACCGTTAATTTTAAAAGTACGTTTGTAGTACATAATATTCACATTCTCAGTGGGGAGTTGGTACACATATGAAACACATCTCGGTTCTTTTTTCATCTTTTCACCCCTTCTCCCCTCCTTCCATCATTTGTCCTTTTTCCATTTGCAAAAGAACTCTTTTTCCTATTATTTGTCTTTTAATTTGCCTTTCATTTTTATCTTGGGTTTTTCATGTAAGGGAAACCATGTAATATTTAGACTTGTGAGTCTGATTTATTTAACTTGATCTTATCTTCTTGAGGTGCACTCATTTTCCTACAAATAACTCAAGTTCGTCCTTCTTTATGGCAGATTATTCCTGCATTGTGTGTAAACACAATTTTTCTTTGTCCATTCATCTGTTGATGACATGCAGGCTTCTTCCAAGATTTAACTGTTACGAATCGTGCTGCTATAGACATGGATATTCCTGTGTCACTCTTAACAGAGTGCTTTTAACTGTTTTGGGAAGACACCTAGAAGGGAGATAGCTGGGTCAATTGCAGTATCTTGGTGTAGTTTTTTGAGGAACTTCAATACTGATTTCCTATCCGCCATTTAATGTTTCTTTAAAGTACATTATCAAAGTTAGAAAATATCAATTCTTTGTCATATTTGATTTGAAAAGTGTTGATTATGTAAACACATGTCAGTTATATCTTTATTTTTCTAACTTTATTAGGGTATAGAGTGCATACAAAATTTGTACGTAATTAAATTGATGAATTTGAATAGATGAATACACTTATGTTACCACTAACACAATCCAGGTAGAAAAAAATGTCTGCAATCTCCAAAAGGTTTATGTATTCCTTTATTTTGGGGAGATAAAAACATTTAATATGACATCTTCCCTCAACAATATTTAAGTATATAATGTCTCATCAATGATAGAATGTTATACAACAGATACCTGAGATCATTTTTGTATAACTATACTGTATACACATTGAGTAATAACTAATTCCCTATATACTCCTACCATGTGCTTTGTCAAACTCTATTTCATTATCTACTTCTTTTTCTTTGACTACTTTAAATGTTTCAGATAAAATCAGTCAAGAATCATTTTCTATGTTTGACTGACATTATGTGTAACATTTCTTCCTAATTCATCCAAGTTATCACAAATCATAGAACCTACTTTCCTTTTAAGGCTGAGTAATGCACAATTTTTTATCCCTTCTTTTGGTCATGTATATTTGCATTTCTGTAACATGGGCATTGTGAGTAATGTAAGAACTTGTTAGTGTAGATATTTCTTTAAGATCCTGGTTTCAGTCCTTTTGGTTATACCTTCAAAAGTGGGATTGTTAGATCACAAGGAAATTTTATTTTTAATTTTTAGCAACATTTTAAGCATTATTGTCACTACTTTTGGTACCACTGTGTATTCCTTAGAATACTTACTATACAGAGTCCTGATTTCTACAAATTTTGGCATCATTTATCCTTTATTTTATATTCATAATAAAAATAATATGTATGAGAAGATATTTCATTGTGGTTTTATTTGTACTTCCCTGATGATTAGTCATGTTTTGTAACGTTTCATATAATGGTTTCACATTTATGTCTTTTGGAGGGGTAAGGCCTAAATCTTTAAATAAGAGATTATTCATTGCTGCTATTCTTGATTTTTATGTGTTGCTGATATATTTTGAAAATTAACCTCTTATAAGATTTATGTTTTGCAAATACTTTGTACTAACTTTTGGTTATTTTTTTACTCTGCTGAATACAGGCATTTGTTAAGCTCTGTAAAATCTTACTAGTTTCATGTACTCTTACTTTTTTATTTTGCTTTTGTTACCATATTTTTGGTATTATATCCAAGAAAATATTGTCCATACCAATGTCAATGCATTCCCTCATATTTTCTGTTAGAGTTTCTATCTTTAGAAATGTCTTTTAAAATCATCATGGCTTTAGACATTACATCCAGACTTTACTGTATTATGATTTAATTTTTATGTATAGAGAAAGATTAGAGCCCAATATCTTGTTTTGGAGGTAGATATCTAGTTTACCCAATATCACTTATTATATAGACTATCTTATCTAAACTGCATGCATGCTACTCTTAGAACTGAGTTAGCTGTATATAAATAGATTTATTTCTAAGAATTATGTTCCTTTTCATTGGTCTGTGCATTGTTTTTGTATGCATGCAATAATGTTTTGATTATTATAGTTTATAATATATTTTGAAAACAGGAAATATTATGCTTCAAAATTTTTAATTTTTATTCAAATCTATTTTGGAAATTCAGAATCATTTAGGTTCCATATGAATATTAGAGATATTTTTGTCTTTGTAAAACATATCTTTGAATTTTTTATAAAAGTTAATAATATATATTTTGCTACATAATGTTAACATTCAACTAAAAGTAAAGATATATGTACTGTACCTAACATATCTTGATTCATTTTATTCCCCTTTAGCTAGCCCTCTTTCCCTCTGTCTCTAGATACACTTCCCGATTTTGAAATATTTTTTAGTTTATGTTTGTGATACATAATGATTACATTCATTGAGAGCAATTCATGCATCTACATGATACATCGTAATTCTTAATTCTTTTCCCCTTCATCCTCCTCTCATCCCCTATGTCTTGGTCTCATCTGCAAAAGATTTAAGATTTCAATGAATATGTAGACTACTTTGGGTAGTATAGATATTTTAACAATGCTAAATCTTTCTACTCACAGATATGGAATGTCCTTTTATTCTTTTAGTTCTGCTTACATTTCTTACAGAATTGTTTTAAATTTAAACAGCTTTTAACTTCTTGGTTCCATCTTGTCGTGTATTGGTCCAAAAGTTTGTTTCTACTCAAAATTCCTATGTTGCAATGAAGTAGATAGTAATAAGATGTGGGTGTTTGTGACATGATCAGATTGTAAAGATAGAGATTTTATGAATAGGAATAGTGACCTTATAAACAAAGTCCCTGAGATCCCTTTCATCACTTTTACCACAAAAGAAGAAAATTCATAAAATCACAACTGTGAGCAATAAATTTCTACTGTTTCTAAACCATTTGGTTCATGTTACAGTATTTTGTTACAGCAGCTTAAAAAGAGTGTGGTGATTCTTAAATATTTCAGTATTTTTTGAGGCATAAAACTGACCTCACAAATGAAGCTCAACCAATATGGCGGTCTACATTACTGGAATACAGGATAATTACATTGATCTTTTCAACATCAAATGGGCATGTCCAACACATTTTAAAAAATAAAGTCTGTCAACAAAATGGGCACAGAAAGACTTTCCAATGTAATAAAATTCATATATGAAAATCTCACAGCTAAAATTATCCTCAGTAGTGAACAACTAAAAATTTTCCATTGAGATTTGAGAAAAGGTGAAGAAGCCCACCCTCAATACTTCTATCCAACATAGTGAAAAAATCATTAAGTAAAAAAAATTTATTAGCACATGTTTGCAGTATGTAATGACTACATTTCTCCTGGGGAACTGGCACATGTGCATAACACATTTAAATTATTTTTTCCTCCCATTCCCTGCCTCCATTCCTACAACTTGGTTCTCATAAAAAAGAATGGTTTGTGCTTTCTTTGTTTGATCATTTTTTCACAGCTACATATTATATATAATCTGAGCAACTATTTCAAAGATAACAATAAGCAATCTATTAACCATTGTTAATCTTTTATTATTTTGTTTTAGAATTGTTTCATCATTTTTATTCTTTTTTCTTTTTAAAATAAAAAATGAAAATCAAAATGTAGATAAAAGACAAAATAAAATATTGATAACAGGCAATACATAGAACTTTGTAAAAGAGAAGGGTACAAAGACAGTTTATGCTTTTGCAATATGCTTTGCTAATGCTGGAAAGTTACAGTGAGATGTACTAATGTAGAAAATCAGAAATTTGGAGAAAATTGACTGAAGATATAATTTTGTATTCTAAATTAAAATAAATGTTTACTAGCATTACTTCTTCAAGCCAGTAAACCAAAAATCATAAAGAAGAATTTCTTCATAAATGTTCAGTCTATTAAAAACTGAAATATGTAGTACTTATTATTTTATTTATAACATTACATAAAAATATATGTCCCCTCTATAGCTGACATAAAAATAGAATCTAAAATATGTATGCTAGAAAGCCTCTGAATTTCAGTAAATCTTTCATTGATGTAAATCAGCAACAAACATGGTAATAGCTGAACATTATCCTGTGCTTATTATACAGTAAATATATTTACAAGCTTTACCTCATTCTATTTACACAGTATGATAATTCGTATATTACCCTTATCCTCATTTTACTTGTGAGATAAATGAAAAATACATGTGCTTGTTTGTTTTCTGGAATTCGTTCAGCACTTAAGAGAAATTTAAAAAATTAGCTTGATCTTAACACCTGTGAGCTTGAGCACAATGATGCATGGATTGTAAAAGAAAGCAGAAACTTGCCTCAATTCATTGCCTTTTTATTATGTGCATGAAAAAGATACAATTAGCTTTTCTGACAAGAAAATTGGAACATAAATTAATTAAATGTTTCATATACAAACTGATATATATATACATATATATATATCAAAATTATCATAAAATGTGAAAAAACGAATAGCCTGATAAAGACAATTTCTGGCCAAAGTATCTCCAGATGTGACTCTCATTCTTAAAAATGTAATTTTTTGAATCCCAGTTTCATTGGCAGATATATTCATAAAATATGTACTTTCCAGCTCCAATGACAAAACAATGCATATTTTAAAATAACTACATTTTCTCCTAGATATTTTATTAAGCATTACGTTCACTCACCGTCTCATGTCTTCTCTTCAAAATTTTAAGTATTTCCCGTTTTCCTAAATGTATTAACAGAAGAATATATGCAATTCGTATATTGATAACTATAATTTCTCACTTACATGACATAATAATATATACATATATATGAAAAAATAGTGTGTACACATATATAGTTCTAATTATGCAAGATATATTTTAATCTCATAAACATCAGACCCAGAACACAGACTGGGATTAAAATTCCTATGAATTCACTTGATGGATTTTTCATTGGTGAAAACACGCTGATGATATTACCTTTGACAGCATGACTGTGTTTTTAGATTATAAATTTCTTTGATTTTGGAAATTTCAATTTAGATGTAATAGTTTGTATCACAATGCTTTCTTAAGAAAAGGATTTGACTTTTTCTTCATTGAAAAACACAGATATCCAAAATGTGAAGTCAGTGATGTCACTAAGCATACATCAAAATAATAACTATAATATTAAATGTGCTGCGTGATTGAAAAACGCTAATATTATGTCCATGATATGACAAAGATGACAAAGGAAGTAGTTCGTAGGAAATTTAGCTGGATATTGACTAGGTGACAGGGAGGAGTACATTTTATAATTAAAATAATGAAGCACTAAACAAAACAAAATATTACAGTAAACTATCAGCTTGTATCACTTATTTTATATTAGTGATATTATTAAAGTAATTAGAAACTACAGAACTGGTACAAATATTTTTAAATTTTCTGACGTAGTAAAAAGTAAATTTCTTAATTTTAATTACCTGCTTTTCTGAATTTGTCCAATTTTTTTCTAAAAGTTCTAAAATTCTAACGATTTCAAAAACAGTTAAAACAATTTCAAAAACCATTTTAAAATCAACTGCAAAGCAAAATTTTCATATTTTCAAATATAAGAAATAGAATTATTCTTAAATAGATACATTCTTTTTTAAAAGTTCTAGTGAGTTTTATTTTAGTAATTTTAAGTTACACCTTATTATGCTACTTTATACTAATTCTATTTACATCAGTTAAAATATTACTTATATTTTTGGTATCAGTGTTTGAATCCAATATCTTTGTACTGAGCTACATCTGGCTTAGCTCAAACTTTTGATCCTCCTGCCTCAGCCTCCTAGAATGCTGGCATTACAAGTGTGTATCATCATTCAGCTGATTTTTTGGTTATAACATCCATATTGATAAAAGACTAAACTCCAGAGAAATTCACGGCTTTTCTGTCTCCACTGTCACTGTGTTTTTCACCTCTGCTTTCATTTCAAATTTTGCTGTATCTTCTTTGCTTCAGAATTAAAATAAATTTCAAATTAACAGCTAAGACTAAAAAGCAAATCCACTTATAATACATAAACTAGCTTCTTTAGAATAAAATGTTATGTTTACATCCACTCAGCTAGAACAATTCAAACTGCATGTTTTCCATTTACTCAGGAAATTTATAAATACTATTTTTAAATTCAAATTTATATTAAATGAAACAAGTCAGACACAAAAAGACAAGTACACCATGTTTTCCCTCATGTTAGAAAGCTAAAATATTTTATCTGAGAATAGAATATTGATTACTAAAGACAGGCAAGGGTGGTGGTGTAAGATGGAAAAGGGAATTTGTATTTTATCATGTATGTTATAGACAAGAAGAAATATCACACTGCCATTAATTTTTACAGTTAATATGTGCTAATACTTTTTAAAATTTAAAACATAAAAAAGGATTTATAATCCCAAATTTTTTATTTTATGGAAAAAAGGTAAAACAAAAATTTTAATGACACAATAAGAGAATAACAATAGTTAATACATTACATGTTGTTGTCATTAAAGTAGTTGCTCAGGGAAAAGCATATGGGCATAAAAATTTCTCCAGTCTATATTAGCACAATCCTTCCTTTTTAATGGACTAAGAGAGCAAGACCATACCTCAAATAAGTGCATGTTTTATATGTACATATATATATAAGAATTTTGAAAGGAGGATGGTAAATTACATTTAATTTTTTACTTTTCTATTTAGATATATTTGTTTAACTTTATGGGATACATATTGGAATTCAAGACACACTCACAATAGGTAATAATCAAATCAAGGTAGCAAACATTTCCATCTCTTAAAACACTGAACATTTTTATGTGTTTGAAATTTCATACTTCTTTTGAGTATTGATAAATATAATCTATGACATTTCAAAATGACTCAATACCTGGAATAGAAGGTGCATGCAAATTAATTTATTTTATTCTTACTGATTTGATAGATTTAACTTATATTACCAAGTTCTTTCTTGCTGAGTTATTGATAATTGTCATTTTGTTGTCATCCGGTATCTATTTTATCTTTTTAGTACATCATAACTACAAACTGTAACTAGTTAGCTTTGCTCCATGTTGTCCAAGGTTAAAACTGGTTATCAAATTTTCAGTAATAATACCTCCAAAATATGTGTATAATGAAGGTTTGTACTGTTGTTAAAAGTTATACATTTCTGCTTCCTCTTCCTCCTTCTCTTTTTCTTCCTCCTGCTTTTCCTCCTCTTCCTTCTTCCTCCTTCTCTTCTCCTCCTCCTTCTCTTTCCTCTACTCTTTCTTCTTTTTTTAATTCTTCTTCCTACTCCTCCCTTTTCTCCTCCTCTTCTTCCTCCTCCTCCATCTTCCTCTATGACCTAGACAATTTTAGCACAGCAACTTTTTTGAAGGAAGTGTCATTAATCTTTTAAAAATTCTAAAAGAGTAAAACTTCAACAAGTGTTAATTGATGGTAGGTTTTTGGCTAGTGTTATCATTCAGCATTGGTTAGTAATCAAATTACATTTTCCGTTTCTTCTTTTATTTTGTAATCTACGTGTTAAAGGTATTATTTACTCAGTGCTATTTCATTCCGAGTATAACGGTATGTAATTTTATAACAATTTAAAACATTGTGTGTCCAACATTATTTTAATATATTATTTGCAATTTTAATTGGTTTATACCTTGCTTTTTTAAATTTATGGAATCAAATCTTTCAATAATCAGTTTTTATCATATATGCAAAGTTTAGTCATGCCTCTAAAACCAGCAAAAGTAAAGCCTTAAATATAAAAATAGAGGAAATAAACATACTATGACATTAATGTGTATTTATTGTACTATACTTCTGGTCCTACACTGAAATCTGACTAACTGTTTATCATTGTATTTTAACAACTTAATTTGAGAAACATATATAGTTACCTAAATTTTTATTGTACTCTTAATTAGGTCTTGTGCTGTGTAATCGTTACTGACTTTGTAAAGTTTTCTTAATAGTTCTCTGTAAAGATTAGCCTCCTTGTCAATTTTCCACTTAGGAGAGTATTAAAGCAGAGTTCTGGGTGTATTTGTGACAGCATTTGCAGATCAAATTGGTCCATCGGCCGACAAACTGACAGAGGAAAACCTACCCCAAAGGAGAGCAGCACTGTTCATTTGCAGTCAAAACTAAACAAAAGCAGAAAGAGGAAGCCAAGCAGTGGTTGAAGCTCAGTTCTACTTGAGCTGTGCATGTCTTAGTGCCATCGTCTATGGCATCGTCCACATCAGAATGCAGTTTTTCCAGACATCAGTGTTATTCACACCTGTTACTCTCTGGGAAGTATCAGCCTTGATGGCGCTGCATGCCTGGTCCCTCACTTTCTGATGCTTTCATGTTTTTGTGTGTTAAGCTACAGGATCATCTGTCTCGCAGGCATGCATGTAGGTATTTGGTGGCTATCCAGCCTCTTGTATAAACTAGTCTGATAAATCCCCTTCTATAATTATGTATGAATATTCTTTTGGTTCTGTTCCTGTAGAAAACCTTAACCACTATACTCTCCTGAATGGATTCTTCTGTTTCTTGAATTTCAAGTCTTTTTTGTCGAGGGACACTTTCATTATGTGAAGCATATATAATTCACTAACCAACATAATTGGCTGATATTTAGGCCAAGAACTTTCTGCTTTGAATATTGTAATCATTTGTTACACTAGGAATGAAAAATTTAAGCATTAAAGTACCATGTATCTTAGAATAAATTGTGTTTAGCTCTAAAAACTCACATTAAAAGCTCTAGAATATGTGCATCCCACATTTCTAGAAAAGTGAACTGCAAGCAATTTTCCTATATATGTACAAAAAAATGAAACAAATGAGAGAATGAACAAATACCTACATACATGTAGTTAGCCTAGTAAGATTCTAAAAGGTGAAGAAGGAATGAATGATGGTTAGAGACATGAGGGGAGAAAAAAAGAGGGGTGATGAGTTTGTTGAAATTACTTTTTTCTTAGCTCAGACTTGGGACTCAAAAACCTGACACTCTGGCATCATCGACAAAATAGTGCACAACAAAACAGAATAAGAAATTTAAATAAAGGTACTATATGCAATTTAACCTAGAAAAACAACAAGAATAAAATACTTTTGGAAATAATCAAATTATCTTCCCCAAAATATGAGAGGGATCTACTCCTCTCACAAACACAGTCTGAGGAAGGGATCCAGACTTTAACAATGCTGAGGCTGTGAAGATTACCTCCTTCACGTTCTCACTTGACGGCTCTTACGGGTTAGATGTGGTGAAGTGCATTTCTCCAACAGGTCATAGTTTGGGAACTTTGTCCTTTGCTAAGATGCAGTAGGACCTTCAAGAATTAAGGCCTAACTGGACATCATTCTGTTATTTGGGTTGTGCCCACAGAAGGGACTAATGCAGTTCTCCTGATAGAATTCCATTCCTCCACTATCATTCTGTCTCACACATGTTTTCTCTTTCTTATGCTGTCATCATCATGGTGAATTAGGATCTTATCTCTGCTGGGTATAATACTATTATGTAACATTTTTCATCAGAATTCCAGTGCAATTCTTGCATTTAAATTTGTAACATGATCCAAAATTATGTGAAAAACCTAATCAAACAACTTTAGTGACTAAAACTTTTAGAAATGAAGACAAAGTGGATGAGATCAGTCTACCTATCTGAGAGACATATTACATATACATCTACATATATCTATCTGTGTACACATGTATAGATGGGTGCATGTGTGAGAGAGAAAGATGGACAGAGACAGAGACAGACACAGAGGCAGAGACAGAGCAGTAAAGAAAAACAAGAAGTGGATCTGCACCAATATATCCAACTAAGTTTTTACTAAGTTGCAAGGATAGTGTAATAGGAAAGTCAAAGACTTCATTATAAATATTCCTGAAATAATCATGTATATATATATATATATATATATATATATATATATAACTTTAAAAATAAATATTGTCAAAAATGAAAAGTATACAACAGAAGATGGTAAAGGAAAAAAGTTTGGATCAAGATTTATTTATGCATTTATTTATTTATTATCTATTTATATTGGTACCAGGAATCAAACTCAGGACCTTGTGCTTGCCAGGCAGGCACTGTCACTTAGCTACATCCCCAGCTGTAGTTTTAAATTTAAACAAAGAGTCATAATCCTCACTCCAAAATGACTATTATTTGGTTCCACAAATTCACAATAGGTAATTTTGTATACATCCTTAAGGAATAAATGGAGATTTGGGATTATCAGTATCGCCTTTTTGAAAGTTCCCATTATATATTTAGGGGAGGGCCACCCTCTCCCACCCACTAAGACTAAAACTAAAACCACTAAGATTAATAGGCACTCCAGGGCAAGATCCTTCTTAGCATAAGATCACCTCCACTCTCTAGAGTCATCTCATAATCCCTTCCTCAAATCCCCTCCTAGATCAATAAATGCTGAGGCTCTGGCTGCCTCGTGGCATTTTGTCTCTCATGATCAACTGGTCATCCTGGATGCCCGCTGTACTGCCTCTGTCTCTTGTCCCTTCTTCTTTCACTTTCTCCATGAGCCTTAATACTTCATAGGAGACTGGAGGTCCACTATGGGGTCCTCGATAACCATTAATAAAAGAAAAACATCGAGATATAGACTTCAGCAAAATTAAAATATTTAACTGTGATGAAAAGATTAAAAGCAGGCCAGATGTGGTGGGGTACACCTGTCATTCCAATACATGGGAGTCTGAGGCAGGAGGATCACCATGAGTTCAAGGTCAACCTGGACTACACTCTAAGACTGTCTCAAAAAAATTATATTGAAAATGTATGTGTGAACACTAACTTTGATCCACCAAGTTGACTTGAGTAAAAACAGCATAGCAGGTTAGTAAATTGTGGGTGTGTCCTCAGATTGACGTGTGCACCAGCAACATAAGTGGGAAAGAACCACCCCAGATATGAGTAACTTCAATCACTAGGCTTACGGCTTGGACAGAAAGTGAAGGGTAAAAAAAACGAAAATATATCTCTTTTTGGAGGAACTCTGGTCTCCGATATGGTTCTTGGACAATGGTCTCTGGTTTCTTCGGGATTCCAGTATAGATTCTTAATCTTACAAAATAGAGATTGATGGGAATCAATCTTTGCCTGGTCAGTGGAGAGAATTTTTGTTTCTATTTGGCTGACAGTGAAATGAAATGAAAGATACTGAGTTTGTGTATGGTTAAAAGAGTTATTTAAAAGTTGATGCCTTTGAAAGATATTAAGCTTGTGTAAAGTGAAAAGAGTTATTTAAAATTCGAGTCCTTTTGCATAGACTGTTATATTATGTGCCCTTTAGGCAGTGGTATCACTGGTCACAGCACCAGGTTAAAAGGATTAATAATCAGAAAATAGATAATTTCTTATGCAGTAGTAAATATAAAATTTGTTTCTTTGAAATTTTAATGTCTGAATACCTGTTGACAGTATATATATATATATATATATATATATATATATTTTTTATCTGCAACTTTTAAGACTCAGGTTTACTTTGATTTAAAAGTGGAAAGTATGTTCATTTTAATGCTTTACAGGGTAAATGTTAAGACTGTATTTTGCAGCCTAGTTATCATGAGATACTTGAGATATGTTAAGGCAGCATGATCAGAAACCTGCTAATATGTTATTGCTTATACTCTGTGTAGAATAAATGAATTTAAAAAAAAATAAAAAGAAACTATCCAGAAAAAAATAAAAAAAAAAAAGACTTGGCCTGGTGATGCAATGATGGGCTTCTAGTTTTTTAACTTCCTACTACTACTGTATCATCTGTCTCGGCAGTGAGAAAGTTGTTCATCTCCAATTCTACAGATGGTCACTGGGTCTCCACTTCTCATTTGTAAGCTTACCTAATGAATCCCTTGTATAATTATATGAGTAATTTATATTGATTTTGTTCCTCTAGAGGACCTAAACTAATATGGATTATGGTGCCAAGTGGGTCTCAAAAATATAAGGATAAACTTCTCTAAGTGGTATACTGGTTCATGGAGTTAGCTGTCTAATCTGATGAGATTTAAAATTTCTATGGTGGCTTCTTCAGATAAGGTAGAGTTCTGATGGTTCATGATGTGAACTCTTTAAAGTAAAATGCAACATAAATTTCTTTCATTATCCTAATTTTCCACTTACAAAATGCAAGGAGCTTAGAAACTTTACTTACAATATTTGAACAATATTTGGAAGAGCAGGAAATATAATGAAGACTTTGCCAGTATATTGACAGATATGTGTAAAATATTTTTAACTGAACAAATAATGACATGCTCACTGTATAATATCGAGAATTCAGGTTTCCCAATTCTTACTTATTCTTGAGTTTAGTGATTAGCAGTCTGAGTGTGAGACATTAATGTAAAGCATTCATTACTTATTAAAGTTAATAATTACTAAATGTATCAAATATATTTATCTATCTAAGAAATTCCACATGTGCTAAAACACTAATGATGTGAATTAAACTCTCAGATGATTCTGTCATAGCAAATCATACCAAAGATATTTATAACCTGGTAAGAAAAAAAATCATTTTCCTTAATTTCTTTCTTTAATTGTCTTAGAGTTTAAGTGTCTTAGATTTTTTGTCCTGTCATGTTGATTTTAAAAGCACACAGGCATGAAGGAGGTAATTAAGTAGCAGTTTGCACATATGAATATATATGAATATATGCATATATGCATAAATATATTCTGACTTATTCTATTAGTGTATTGTCCATCAAGTATATGTATATCTGCATAAAAAATCCCCTTTTCCCATGAAACCCAGAGTAAGACATCGTTAAACATCTTAATCAATTATATTTTATTTTTCTTCTGAGTAGTTCTATAATTTTAGAAATAACACTGTAAAATCTTAAAAACAAACGTTAAGAAATTTTCAGGAGTTTCAGTTGAAGATGACCTATCAGCTATACAGTATAAATAAATATAAAATATCAATTGAATAAGTATAAAGAGCTGGAAGAAGGACCAGGTAATACCAAACCCAACTTTTTTTTTAATTTCGAGTTATAGTTTGGTAAACTGAAAAGCAGAAAAAATGGTGGAGCTTATAACACTACAAAATGACACAAACTGTTAGTTTTTTAACTTTGTTTCTTAAAATAACCTAAACCTTGTGTTGTGTTTTTCATGTGTCAAACATTAAGAGTATTCTGAAATTAGAGATTTGGGTGAAAGTGGTAATGAAAAAATAATCTCTTGAATAGTCGACTCCTCTAACAAAAGTTGTCTCTTCATATTTATTTAATTTGTGGGAAATTGGTCTTTTGGAGAAGGACAATTCCAAACTGGGGAGACTTTCTCATATATGAGAATATCTGACACCTGTCTCACTACAAACAAAATCTACATTAAAATGTTGGTAACTAATTCATGGGCAAGTGCATGAATTAAATTAACTAAGTTCTTTAAAATACTAAAGAAAATAAAACTATGTGAAATGGCGTATTTTTGCTTTGAATAAGTTTTGGCTGTTTTTAATCATAGTTTTTCTGAAAATTAAAATTGATAAATTTAGATCCAAATATATAAATTCTTATTTGAGAGTTATTTTTTCACCCTCAAAAGCAGAAACTTTCAATAGAGTCCAATATGCTTGCATAATGTTTAAAACATTACATTTATAACTTCACCAGTAAATTCACAGCAAGAATTATTGGATATATAGGGGCGCACCACAGTGTGAAAGAGAAAGATCAAAAGGAAAGTCCCAGGCAAGAGTGATTACAATTAATCTAGGGTAAAACATGTTAATTAAAGATGAAAATCAAAATTCTTGAGACACCTTTAATCAAACAAAAAGTATTTTCAAGTGTTCTTTATGCAAAACTTTGAATTATGCCTCTGGCATTCTAGAAAATCAGAAATGTTAGGAACATTCATTAATCTTCTGTTACCTGGGTTTATTTTCATACAAATCATGACAAAGAATCTCACAAACCTGCGTTAATGTATTTTCCTAAAAGGAAAATATAAAAAACATATCTAGAGATAACTTTTAAAAAGTCCTCATAATGTTTTTAGAATTACTTTCAGATTGATAGACAATTTATCTTTTCCAAATTGTTTCTCCTTTATGTTAATTAAAAGTAAATGTCAATTTCTTTTTGCTTACATTAATTTGATTAAATCATTATATTAGTCTCCAGAAAATCTAGTAGTCCTTACTCATTCTTTTTATAAATGATTCCAAACTAATTAACTGGTTTCTTCTGTTTAACTACTTTTTCTCCCTTTTTAGTGATTCCTTAATATAAATCTAAATATTACTGAAGTTGGTTCTCTTTATTGAACAACCACACTGGCTTCATGGAAATTTCCTTTGTATCTCTCTAAAGCCCACTTAAACACTGTTGATTTAGTTGAATATTCTAAGACAGTATCTGGCTTGGAACTTGTTC
>RJWM01027979.1:0-26162 GCA_004363535.1 Dasyprocta punctata | reverse complement strand
GACCTCCCCTTCCAACCAGAGCCCACCCTCTAACAGCAAGCCAGCTAGAAGTCCCCAAAACCCAGTCACCTCTCAAAAGTCCTCCTGTAAGTGTGAGAGGCTTGTGAGGTCATCCAGATGGAAATTGCAACAACTACTTACACCCAGCAGGGTGGGGTGACATCATAAATTTACAAAGGGCATAATAAGGGCCCAAAGCAGGCACAAGTGCATATCTATTCCTTTGTGGTCTACGTGACAGGGAGAAGGCAGTTCTGCTTAATACAAGGGCTCACTGAACCCCAGATTGCTGACCTTTGGGCTCAGAGATGTGCAAGCTCACCCCAAATTTGATTAGAGCAAGCACCAAACAGCCTGGACCCACAGCTTTGTAAAGCTGATGCAGCTTGGTATGATTTAGCTGTAGTTTTGCTTATTTCCTAAGTCCATGAAACTATTTGCTATGTAGAGTCAGAAAACAGACTTCAGGTGTTCCAAGAAAGGATGTTTCAATTCCCCTTTTCCCATAGCATGAATACTTTCTCTTGAGCAAAGCTTGGGCTGCAGCTCTCCTCAGATGTGGAGATGAGTTTATAGACAGCAATCGCGAGAGCCGAGCTTGCTGCTTCGGGCTGCACAACTTAATTCATTCACTATTATCACAGCCGGCAGCAGCGAACCTACAGCACCCTGCCACCGCCGGCTGTCTGTGTCACTGCAAGCTATAAGCGGCTCGCCGTCACACCCTGCTCTGTAGCTGCTAACGCTGCCCACACTTCTTAGATGGGGAAACCAGGTGGCAGACAGCCTGAATTGGTGACTCAAGGCCAAGCGGGCAGTGTGGACCTCGCCACTCAGTGGAGCCACATTTGCCTGAATGTTTTCCTCCAGCGTCCCAGCCGCCACCTGCCCTGTCCCCTGCGTGACACCGACCCATCCCAGAGCAGGAGCAGGCAGCCCCGCCCTGCACAGACCTCATCACAAAAGGGGACACAGCCGTGGCTCGCAGGGGCTCTGCACCTGCCAGCGGGAAGGCAGGCAAATGAAGGGAAGCCACGCAGCCCCCTCATCCACACACCTCACCGCAGCACCAATCAGCCCCCCGGACTGCCCCATGGGGACGAGCGTGCCTCCTGCCGATGCCGACTCCGCAGCGGCCAGGAGCGCTTTCCCTGATGTGCTTCCCAAGGTCAGCAGCTCCCTGCTCCGTGGAGAAAGTGCTGATGAAGTCCTAGCTCACGCATAGCCTGGTATTTATTTCTTCCATAACACGTTCTCTGTATGCTTTCCCTGGAATTTATTTCGTGTATCATTCCCCTAATATATTTCCCCAAGACAATAGTAATCACGACAATCTATTAGATGCTGGTTTCGTGAATGTTCACATTTATGCAGTACCGTATTTCACAAACAACAGGAGGTACTGTAAAATATGCAAAAGATCTAACATTACACAGAAGTTTACAAAGAAGTTTTTACAGAATGCAAGGGAAATAGGCAGGAGAGGAAAATGGAAGCCGAGAGACCTTGTTACCTCTAGAGTAGCTCTCCTGTCTGTCTGGGAGCCGTGCGTATTAATGTCGAGGACCGTTCTATATGACTTTGGTGAGACACCACTTCATAACTAAATTGTGGTGAGGACTTGTCTGAGGCCCAGCATCTTTCTATGGGAGCCAGCTACGCTATACAGAAACATAACTCCGTGTGTCTGTAGCCACGGTGGAGACCTCAATGGTCCCATGACACTAGGACACCCCAGGGCAAGATCACATCAGCTGAAGACGTCCTGGTTCCTCGAGAACCCAGTAGTAAGAAGAAAAAGGGAGAAGTGGGCCAGGAGGAGAACCAAGAAGCCAACCCACGCCCTCCTGTGAGCCGGCGGCAGCCATGCAGGCCAGGAGGAGAACCAAGGAGCCAGACCACGCCCTCCCATGGGCCAGCTATCACATGGACTGGGCCAGGAGACAAGAAGAGTGGCCCTCAGGTAAGCAACCAGCTGATTCAGAGGAACGCAGGCTGAGATGATAGCAACTGATGCAAAAAAGCAGCTTAATGTTCGTATTGTTTGACTAACTTTGCAGGCCTAAAGCCAGTAGTCTGAGCAACTATTTAGAGGATAACGATATGTAATATAGAAACTATGGGGGATTTCCTTCTGTCTTGTTTTTGAAATCCAATATTGTTCTGTTCTGCTTTGTTCCATTTTATTGTTTGTTTTATTCCCTTTAAAATAAATTTTAAAACTATATTTAATAAGAAAAAGGTTTCACCTTGGGGGAAGGACAAACTCCTTGGTCACCTGCCATCTTTCCCCAAGTCCTCATCACCATAAAGACCCTCATAGCATAGGACCCCCACTGCCCTCTGAGTCATCTGATAATCCCCTCATCATTTTCCTCAATCAGTAAATGTCGAGGTTCTGGCTGCCTCGTGGTTTTTGTTCCCTGTGGACAACTGGTCACCCCAGGACCCTGGTACACCAGCATTTTGTCTCTTGCTCTTTCTTTTTGCCATGTGCTGGCTGTAACATCAAGCAGGAGATTGGGGCCCACTGCAGGGATCCCTAATATATTCACCCTCTTGGTCCTCGACACAGCCCTATGGTATGGGAACACGACTCCTTCACTCTATTATACGAGATGAGGAAGCTGAGTAAAAAGAGCTTGAATGATATTCTACAGAAGACAGACACGGTCAAACACAGACCAGGACGAGATAAAGACTGCTTCACTGTGGGTGCACAGCTCAGGGAATTCCAGTATGCGAGTTACGGCAGGAGAACGCCCAGGGCGTGGGGTCGGAGGCCACACTGTAGGGGCCCCACGACTCTTGGCTGGCCCATCGTCAGCCCTCTTGGCACTGGTCAGCTGCTCTGCCCTGAGCCCCCTGCCTTCCTCCACTCTCCCTCCCTACCTCTATCAGCACTTTCACCTGGACTGGTCTCCTGGAACCACACCGCCATGGTTAATTGTGAGGTATCAGCTTGACCTGAGCAAGCGCTGCCTAAGCAGATTCCTAAACACCGTGTGTGTCTGTGGATGATTGGCAGGTAGGCCACCAAATGGGGAGAGAAAGCCCACCCTGATGTGGGTGGCAACTACCAATAGGCTTGTGGATTGGGTGGAATAAAGAGGAAAAGAAGAAGGAAGCATGTCCTGGCTTCTTTGGAGGAGCTCTGGCCCTCTCCATGGCCTCTGTGTGTGGTCTCCAGTTGCTTCAGGCTTCCAACACACACTCTTCAGCTTTCTGACACAGACTCACACGGGACTCTGCAGTGAGCTCCAGGCCTCCGACCTTGGACGGCTCGTCTGCCCTCCAGCACAGAGCCACTGTGCAGAGGCCACTAGAATGCTTCTGCTTCCGATTTGGAGAGCCCACCTGATAATTCCTTTGTGAAACCACACTTTATGTCATCTGCTTCTCTCACGAACCACACTCCATGTTACTAAGATGGAGTGTGCCACTGGGGTACAGAGCCCTGCTCCTAGGGCCACCAGGAAGGGGTGCAGAGTGCTGCAGGGCCCCAGCGCACACAGAAGGCAGGGCTGGCACTGCCACCAGGTCGCCCATCACCCCAGGCTGCTCCTCAACTCTTCCTCACCCCCAGGGTGACCTGTGCCCTTCCTTTGGGCAGGGCATGTTCTGCACACTGCCTTCGAGGAGCCCATGGTCTTACCCAAGATGAAAAATGTGAATCGAGTTTTTTTGCTGCACTGCGCTTAGGAAAAAAATTACAGGTCATTTGCAGAGGGACAGAAAGGATAGCACGGGACACGCATGTGATGGGATAGTATTCAGCCCTGAAGAGGAAGGAAGTTCTGCCACATGCTGCTCTAAAGTAGGAAGCCCGAGGACACTGTGCTGAGTGAAATGAGCCAGTCACAGAGGGTGAATGTGCTGATTCCATATCTGTCAGGTACCAAATGCAGTTAGATTTGTAGAGACAGAAAGTAGAACAGCAGTCACCATGGCCTGGGGAGGAGGTGGGGGTATTATTTAGTGGGTGCCAAGCTTGAGTTTGGGGAGATGAGAACCTGCAGACAGGTGGTGGGGATGGTCACACAGCAAAGCCAACGCAGTCAGCGCCACCCGATGTACTCTTCAGCAGTGGCCAGGCTCTGCAGCACACACCTGCGATCCCTGCTTCTCAGGAGGCTGAGGCAGGAGGGCGGCAAACCAAAGGCCAGCCTGGCCCACTCCTGAGACTCTGTCTCCAAACAGAACTCTTTACAGGGCGGGAGTGCAGCGCGGGGGGCAGAGCGCTCGCCCCCCACGCGTGGGGTCCGCAGTTCCCAGTACCGCACACACACACACACACACAAAGGCTACGGTGGTCAGTCTAGTGTCCCGTATAATTTACCACCATAAAAAAGACACTAGACTTCAAAGGCTTAGTATGAGAGAATGTAAAGCACTTCATTAATTCTCTTTTTACACTAATTTACAAGCCAAGTGCTAAAATAATAGTATTTTGAATATAGCGCACTAAAGAAAACATTACTTTTCATTTGAAATGTGAGCTACAGAGAAGAACTGCAGCTTGGAAAGCTCAGGAGGACGGCAGGCACACGCGCGTGAAGTCACACACGGTGTTTACGCAGGGACGGGGCACATCTGAGGAGACCGAAACATGCGTGCCGGCCCCCAGCCAGTCAGCTCACGTTCTGAGGTAATCCCAGTGAAACAATGAAAAGATGCCCTCGGTGGCAGTGCCTGGGGGGCAACAGCGAGTGACGGGAGACACGAAGGTTACACATCTGCCACGTGCGCCCCAGAGCTCTCGCGGGGCTGGCCGGGGCTCTCTGGGTAGGTTCAGGGTCTCCTCTTACAGCGCTACTTCTCCTCCTCTCTATAAATCATAGCCCTCCACAGATGATGGATCGGGAAACGCAGTATCTACACGCAATGGAGCACTACTCTGCCGTAAAGAAGGGTAAGCTGGAATCGTCTGTAGGAAAACGGATGCACCTTGAGACCAGAAGGTTGAGTGATGTAAATGACACACGCAAGCTCAGAGCTTGCATAACTTCTCTTACACGAGAAACCCAAAGTCTAAAAAATTTAAAGCACAAAAGAAAAGACAGACACTGGGAATCAGGGAGATGGATCACTGGCAAATGGGAGGGGACCCTGAGGCGGAGGGAGGGGAAGAGAGGAGGAGAAGGGGTGAGAGAGAACCGAGGACGGTTGCGCTCACAAACCAGCTCCTCGTGACAGGTGCAATCATCGTGCACCGCCGATGTGCACCAAAAAACGTTTTTAAAAGACAGTGGAATCCACCCCCACTGCAACAATGTCCCGCATCCCAAACTCCATCTCAGGGTCCGCTTCCACAGACATGAACTTGGATCGCCCGAGGAACAAGGGGGAAGAGGAGACTCGGCTGCTCCCCCTCCCCTCTCCCCTCTCCGTCCCTCCCCCTCCGTCCTCTAAGGCCGGGGAAACCTGAGCGTGAAGGGTTCGGGTCCTTCAGCCACGGAAATGACCCAGCGGTTTTTGCTCGGGTCCACACAAAAACCCTTCGACTCCCAGGAATGAATGACGCTGGGGGGCGGGGCTGGGGGGCGGGGCCGGGCAGGTCCTTCCGGGAGGACGTCCAGGCGTTACCGTGACCCAGAGGGTTGCTCAGGAGACTAATGCCTCCAGACCAGGGTGGCCGCCTGTGGCGCTACTGAGCAAAACAAAGCGATGTCCTCTCCCCGTGCGGCAGCCGCGCAGCCTTTTGAAGATTAATGTGCGGCTTTATTTATAGGTTCGTTGGTCACGGCTGGACACTTTCCACATTGAGACCGCGGCAATTATTTAAAAGGTCTCCCCTTCAAGGAACTTGAGTCGACTCTCTAGGTAACTTCGTTGTTCTGCCCACGGGAATCTCACATAAAAGCATCACCCCGCACACATACAGTGTCCATGAACAGCTAACGGCCCTTCGCAGCCCTGTGTGTCGGACACCGCACCCCGTGGACACACCTGCCACGCCTCCTGGTCACGCCGGAAAGCCCACGCTCGGGGCCCACCTCCCGTTCCCACGCTCACAGAAGACGCCGCTGCTAGATCATTACACACCTCACTGCCGTGCCCGGGTGAAGTCGTGGCGTCCATCTCAGCACGGGCGGCTGTGACTGGCCGGCTGGCGTCAGTATGAGGGTGAAAGGGTTTGCTGTCCTCTAAAAGCAAAGTGAGAGAGCTGGTGACCAGGCGCCGGCCCTGGGTCTCGGCGCAGAGTGGACACTGCCAGGCCCATGGCTGCCTTCCAGATCTTCTAAACCATCGCCGCGGTGGCTTCCCGGGGAGCTCCATTGCCGGTGCGAGCTTGCAAACAAGGACACGGAGACTCCAGACGGGAGTTCACCCTGCCCCACCAGTCACCGCCTTCTAGACCCCTTTCCTGCAGCTGTTTATAACAACTCGTAAATGTGATGAGGAAGCCTAATTCACAGGCTCCTCTTGAGGACCAGTGAAACGGTGCTGGTAGCTTTCGTGGCTCCTTGGTATATATTCTCTACTCTTTTCT
The DNA here is from genome assembly GCA_004363535.1 of Dasyprocta punctata. NCBI lineage: Eukaryota > Metazoa > Chordata > Mammalia > Rodentia > Dasyproctidae > Dasyprocta > Dasyprocta punctata. Next base: position 19,669 of record RJWM01027979.1, on the reverse strand, counting down.
TTTTCATCTCTCCTTGATGGTCTAGGGTAGTTTCTCCTAGATTGCTCAAAATATTCCATGAGAAATTGTAAATCTCTTGAAAAACCTTTTTTTAAAAGGCTTGATTAGATGAAAAGGCCTCTCTTATTCTTGGTTCGGGTAAGTCAATATTATAAAGATGTCAGTTTTCTAGACGTTAATCTATCAGTTGAATAAAATCCCAATATAAATACCAACAAGCTACTTACAGTGCTGATTGCAAAGCTTATGTGGAGAAATAAACGTGAGAATGGATAGGAAACAGGCAGAGGAGAAAAACTGCAACAGAGAGGCAGATTTGCGAGATGTTAAAGCTGCCATAGCTGAAGTCACTTGGTGTCCTGGATTAGATCCTAAAGCATGGGACTTAGTAATTGATAAGCAGAACATTTTGAGTCACAGGAGTAAATATACACGCTGTTTAACAAGTAGTTCTGGGACCACTGGGTACACATGGAGGAAGATACTGTTAGATCCATACTTCACATCACCAGTATGAATAAACTCAGAATGGGTTAGTGATCTGTGCATTCAACAAAGAATCTGTGCGAGTACTAGCAGGAACCACAGGGAAATCCCTCTCTAAACCTTGCAAAGGGAAAGCCTTTCTTAAAGCATGATTCAGGACCCCGAGGCAATAAAAGCAAGAATCATAAATTTTACTATGCAAAAAAGAAAGTTTTTGATCACTAAAGTACCGTATAGAAAGTCAAAAGGCAACTGACAGAGACCTAAGATTCCTACCTGACGGTACAAAGGGCGATAGCCCTATTATATGAAGAACCGACCTAAGGAAATACAAGAGATCATATCTTGATAGGATACTGGGAGGCTAAAGAAAAAGGAACTCTGCATAAATGCTATAATCTGGTTAGATTTGCTCCATAGAATAAAATAAGTATCCCTATGTCTATAATGGTATCAATCAAATAAGGAGAAGAGGGGAAGCAGCAGCCTTCTTGCCATAAATGCCAGTTGATAAACAAACCAACAACAACAACAACAACAAAAAACCAACAAATCCAGACCGACCATTAGATGAACATCACAGTCTTAACTGCTGCACACAAGGCCTACTGGTGGGTGCCAACATTACTGAGCAAAAGTTCCAGGACAAACAGGATTTGCATGGAGACATCTCACTCAAGACACTTAGCGATTACACAGGGAAGAGAAACAACCTTGTAGCGAAGGAACTGGTCAGACGCCGACCGACCCAAGCGATCATCACTGCCCATCGACATCATGAGCCCCACATCTGATACATGGAGAAAGTTACAAGAGGATTTTTATATTATACTCATCCAAAACACAGTACTTCTGTCTAATCACAAGAAAACAAAACAAAAACCTGGCTGGGGTAGTTCACGCCTTAATTCCAGCACTGAGGCAGGAGGATCGCTGTGAGTTGGAGGCCAGCCTGGGCTGCACAGCGAGTTCAAGTCCAGCCTGAACTGCATAGTGAAACCCTGTCTCAAAAAGACAGACAAAACAAAACAAATCCAAGCTGAGTGACACTGCAGAAAGTAACTGATCCAAATTAATCTAAAGCATGAGTATCACAAAAGACAAGGAAAGGCTGAGGAACTGTTCAGACTAGAAGGGTACAAGGGGAAATAACAACTAAACGCACTGAGGGATCGCAGATAGGATGCTGGTAGAGAAGGACTACTAGCGGAAAAGCTGGTGAAATTCACAGAGGGTGTGTAGTTTCGCCTGGCAGTTCGGTACCAACGTTAGTATCCTAGTCTGGATCTTTACTTATGGTTGTGTAAAATGTTCACCTTAAAGAATTCAGGGTAAGTGAGAAGGGACTTCTGTAATACTTTTGCTCTATTTTACAAGTCTATAATTCGTTTAAAGTCTTTGTTAAAGACCCTAATAGGAGGTAGAAGGGACCTTTGGGTCTTACGATGTTAGGTGCCCTCTGCAAGACAGGCAGCCCAAATCTTGGAATTCTGTGGCTTTTATTGTTTTTTTTTTTTTTTTTTTTTTTTGCTTATGTCCATGCCAGCGCTTCAGCCTGGCCTCTGCAGGGCTGGAGAATGTTACCCCACTCTGCCAGAGCAGATGCAATCACCCTTCATTTGTTTTCTAAAGCAAAAAAGGATGTACATTGCAGAATTACTTCTAATATCCAATCTGTAGGAAGTTAATGCCCCAAACTAGGAGACTGGTTAATAATTTATGCCATAGCCATACTTCGGAGTGCCACAGACCAATTAAAAGTATCATATAGATTATTTAATGATATCCTATACCATGTTCCCCAAGGTTGAATAATCAAGTTGAGTGCGTGTTTTGTGTGTGCGTATGCTTACTCACGTGCCTACTTAGAGAGAGAACGAGAGTGAGAGGGAAATTTTGGAACAGCAGCCTCCACAGTGTCAACAGTGGTTACCCCTGGCTGTAAGCATGTACCCATTTTCATTTAAAAAAAAAAAAAGCTATTTCATAAGTAAGGCAAGGAGACGCTGACTTTCCAGTGGTAGGGTCCATGTATCTAAGGGTCTTTTTTCACCTCCAAAGTGACCCTGTGACAACAAGCAGAAGACACAGAGGTGGGGAGGCTCTGTCCTGACAGAAGTGGGAGAGCCCCGCAGCCGGTGCATGAGGAGGGGCTCCGGGGCAGAGGGCAGCAGAGGGGTCCGGGGGGGATGAGGCCAGGGCAGCCCTGGGCGTGCAGAGCTCACCCAAGCCTGCTGGGGGCCTGCCCTAAGAAACGAATGGGAAAAGCCAAGGCCACGCCGGCCAGAGAAGTGAGGTCAGCACCCGGAGGCTGACGTGGGCTGGAGCCGCTTCGGTCCTCACCTGGCCCCACGGCACAGAACCACACACCTCACGGTCTCTTTGCAGCAAGCAAGCTGCCGGCCAGCTGAGGCAGGAGCGAGCAGGACCCTCAACCGCAAGCTTCGGTCAGCAGAGAAAAATAAAGCAGTGGATTCCCTCGCACACTCACACAAGCCCGAGTCCCAGGAGGCTTTATTGGGGCGTTAGTGAAGGTTAAGCTCCACTGTGTTGCAGGAAAAGCCCCAAAGCCTTAGCGTAATGGCTGGTCATTTTCTCCCACGCAGAATCCCAAGGACAGGACTGGCGAGCTGGCTTCACCTCGTGCTCAGGGACGCGGGCTCCTCACTGTGCTCTGCTGCCCTCTGTGTGTGGCGTCCACCTTCAAGGTGACCGCACGGTTCTAAGTGGCTCTCAGAGCCGGGCCGTGATGCCCACTTCCCTGGCTGCTGGGAGGCTGAGGCAGAATCCATGCCTCTCCCTCCCCAAAAGTGTTCCAGGGGCCAGAGCAGCACCTTGGCGACGTGCGGTGTGGGCCGGAGTTCAGCCCCATGGCTGCATCAGCGATGAGGAGACCTGGGGGTGCTAGGATTTCAGCCCGACATTGACAGGAACCAGTCTCTGCTCTCAGGGAAGAAGGAAGTGGATGTTGGCGAGTGGGATTAGCTCTGTGGTCCTCCACCCCCATCCATCTACTGACTGCCGCTATGACCGTGAGCCACAGAGAACTCTCCCATTCAGAAACACCACCAAGTCCGTCTCCTGCCGACGGCTCCTCAGAAAGAACTGATTTCACGCGAGGATAAACTGCGATGACAAAGAAACAGTACACAAACCGCATAAAGATGTTACAAGCACACAGTGCAGAAGACAAGGCAAATGCCAGAGGCAAAGGAACATTCACAAAACAAAAATGTCACGGCCAGACAGATAAAATTGTGACTAGCATATGGCCATATAATCCACCAACTTAATAACACTTTTAACAATCTCTAGACATAGATACAAGAGTCAGGGAAAGGGTGAGTAGTCAGTACTAAAATTACTGTCAGATATATAGCAAATGGGGCTAAACAAGCAAGCAAATTAAAATATGAATAAAGAACTATAAAAACTCATCAAAGGTAAATTAAAAGTGGGGAACCAGCACCCTTCAGTTACAGATATCCAATTCTGTATTTACTCAAGAGAACATTCAAAACAAAAGAACACAAATGCCCGGTATGCCAAGAGACACTGATGTCGGCCAACTGCAATCCTGACAAAGCCTAGCGCTGGGTGTGGTGGCACACACCTATAATCCCAGCACTGGGGAGGCTGAGGCAGGAGGATAGCTCGTTTGAGTTCAACCTGGACAATTTAACAAAACTGTCTCAAGATAAAACAAAATAAAATAACATAGCTCTGGATATGTATCTCAGTCTTCCCTGAGTTCGAGCACAGGATGGGATGGGGGAGGGAAGCTGCTAGATTTCAGAGGTGAAGAAAGAACCTGTCAGGGTTCCAGGCAACACGGCCCGGTCCTTGATGTGGTACAGAAGGACGGATGGAAACCAAGTCCACTTCAAAACTCTCCACGGCATAATTTACCATTAGAAGATAAGGAGCAATGCCTCCAGATATCTTGCAACCTGAGGATTTTAACTATCTAAACCAGGAGTCAGAAAATGTTTTCAGGAAAGAATGAATGGAACGGTAAAGGTTTAATCTCTGTAGGTCCTTCCGGTTTAATCTCTGTAGGTCCTTCCGTCTCCAACCCTCCGCTCACTTCTGCCACTGTGCCCTGAAGCAGGAAGAGACAATGCACAAATGAATGGGCACGGTTGTGTGCCAATACAACTTTATTTGTAAAAAACACAGCCTGCTGGATTTCACCCATGGGCCATAATTTAATGCTTTTTGAGCTAAACAATCATTCCAATATAAAGCAAAAGATAAATGTTTTAGAAGTTGTGAACTCTTTGGGGAAATAATCCACAGAATTTAAAATGTTAGAACACAAATTTCAGCAGACAAAAGATAAATGAAGAAACTGAAGCAAAAATACTGGCAAGAAGTAAAAAAGCTAAAATCTGCTTTCCTACCTGGAGACTAGAAAAAGAGCCATACCTTCCGGCTCCTTTGGCAGCGAGAGTCTTCAAGGCCCCATGACGTGCAAGGATAATTCGAGAAACCAAGACATCTGTTGGAAGCCATAAAAATTGTGATCGGTTCTAAATAAAGAAGGTGATGTCACCATCACAGAGCACTTTCAAAACCACCTAGTGGGTTGTTAACCCATGGCGACAGCTGGAGGAAGAGGCCTCATTCTCCTCAGATGTAAAATGAAGAGGTCGAACTGAATCAGTGCTTCCCTGGCCCTGGCCACCCCTTCGAATCACCTGAGGCGAAATTTTAATGCCTATTCCTGAGCCCCACCCCAGGCCACTTAAATTAGAATTTCTGGAACTGGGGAGGGCAATGTTTACTTAAGCTCCACAGATATTCAGATATGCAGCGAAGAGGAGAACCACTGAGTGAGACGGTGTTGGAGGTACTTATCCATTCATATATTCTATAAATATATTTGTACATATGGAGAATTAGCCAAAGCTTAGACATTTAAAAACGGTGTGTAAAGAAGGCTAAATTAGTCAATCGTGAGCTGTCCTAACAGAACTTTGCATTCTTGTCCATCCTGATCCAAGACTCAGGAACTTCTCAAGAAAACCTAGAGACGTAGTTTCACCTTAAGGGAAAGAAACTGGCAATTATTCAGGAATAAAGAAAAAAGGACACCAAGTCCATTCAACAAGGTAATTAATTCCTTCTTTAAAGGGAAGGAGGCTTACTGGCAACCACGTTGCAAAATGTCAAAGTGTGTTGAAAGTCCAAGGTCCCGGGGAGTGTTTGTTTACTTTTAAAGAGAATTCTCAGCAAGGCAGACCCCTGGTCTATTTCTTAAATGGCTCATTTCCAAAAATTAGCAAAGTCACAAGTGATTTAAGCACAAGAAGAAAAGGCTCAGCAGAGAAAGGATTTTTCTAGAGACAGCAGATCATCCCTAAGGCTTGGAGAAGCAATGGTTTCAGTTTGCTCAGGGCCAAACCCATGTGTGCGTGCCCTGTCGTGGGCTCCAACCGTGATAATGCGTCCCGACTGTGTCATGGCAGATACGGAGGCCCACGGCCGGAAATGGATCCACAGGAGATACTCTGTCCTCACAAAAGGAACCCTGCCTGCACAGTGGTGTGCGGCAGGAACAGGTCGTAGTCTGCTGTGTGTGAGGCAGAGCCAACCGCATGACAGAGTCAACAACTAACGGCCCCACACGGGGACACTAAGAGATACTGAAGGATGGAGCCTAGAAAACAAACTGCAGGGTGGGTCATGGGACCGAAGGAGTTTGGGTAGGAATCGGGAAGGATTTGCTAAGATGCTTAGGGAAAAGAAGATCCAACAAGACCAAGACTCCCACACTGAATTTGGTCAGGAACTGTAGTGGGAAGAGGGGCCTCAGGCAGCGGGCAGGGAGAGCTCTGTACCGGACAACTTCGCCAACGCTCTTCTTACCATTTCCTTCGGGCTTCTACCGACCTAACCCACTGCCAGCGCTATCTTAAAGTATTACGTTTCTGACAGTCAAGTAGAATTGTAATTTGTGTAAAAAAATTTTTTTTGATGTCTACTCTGGCAGATTTCCTTAATTCAGTCCTCTAATTCACACTATTTAATTATTTTAAAAAGTTTTTTTTTCAAATCAGGAATCCTGGTTTTCAAAGAAAACTGCTCAACAGAAACTTCTTGGACTATTGTTATGTGATCTTCTCAGACTTTAGTGCATCAGGAAGACCCGGGAAACCACAGATAACCTGCCAAGTCCTCTCCACCCAGGGCAAAGCCTGGGCGCGCTGTCCCTGGGGGGGGGGAGATGTCACTTTCCCATCGCCTTCAGGTCCAAGGAGGAAAGTGTGACGGCAGGCTGAAAATGTGAGACTACATTTATTCATGCAACACATACTTACTCTTCTTCTCCTGCGCACGTGGCACTGGTCCACCTGGTTAACTACAGGGGTTCCTGAAAATGTGTCAAAGGAGCCAGCGCCCACAAATACTTGCAGGATTGTAATGGGGAAGCAGCACATAGCTTCTGTGAATGGGTCATTGCTTCTGGGCCTGTAGACTAAGTCACCGGCCTGTGACTCCATGGAAAGTGGACACAAGACCTCAGCCCTTGCTTTTCTATGTGCCACATCTCTTCCACACCCTCAAAATCCTCAGCTTCACTTCTTACTCCAAGGTAAAATAAACCTACTCCCTTCCAACAAATTCCACACTTGCTTAAACTAACTTCAGTGGATTTCTGTTTGCTGCAAGGAAATGTAATTTTCTGTTGATTAAAACAGATAACAAAGGCAAATTTGAGCTGGGCATGGTGGTGCACGGCGGTAACCCCAGCCCTCTGGAGACAGAGGCAGGAGGATTGCCACAAGTTCGAGGCCAGTCTAGGCTACATAGTGAGTTTAAGGCTAGCCTGAACTACACAGCAAGACCCTGGTTCAAAAAAAGAAAGAGGCAAGTTTGATGTCTTAATGTAGAAAAGTGACACTGACTTTTATCTTGATGTTTAATAAAATTCATTTCAAGAATATAACCACCAGTGGGAACTTCTTTTGAAAAAAAAAGAATTAAATACAAAAGGAAAAGGAAAAGCTCAGTGATAAATAAGGTATAATTTTAGTGGGGATTCTTAAATTTGACACCGGAAGCATGGTGAAGGTCACGTGGTCGAGGATAAGATGAGAAACGGAGTGGGAAGTCACTGGCGTGTGCTCAAGCTGGGTTTCTCAGGGAGCTAGTGCCCCCCGAAGCACGCTAAGCTTTCCTCGTTCCGCGCTGACACCTCCACGCCTCTGCGCATGTGTGGAATCCGGGCATCACGACCTTCTGGACACACGTCTGAAGCTGTCCCTGGGGGGCTCTGCTATTGAACCAAAGCATCCGCTGCAGCTCACTCGGTGGCCACCTCCAGCTGAGCAGTGCTATTTGCATATCTTATTACACCTGTGTAGTTATTCCCTGAAATATGAATAAAGAATAAGCATATTAGTGCTATGATCAGAAATATGTTTCTCCCAATCTTATTATAATTAGAACCAAAACTATTGGTATCAACTGTGTTAAAAGTAGCAGACCTTGGGCCGGGAGTGTAGCTCAGTGGTAGAGTACTTGCCTAGCATGGAATGAGGCTCTGGGTTCCATCCCTGGCACTGCAAGCAAAACCAAGAAGGAAAAACAGAATTTGCCACCTACTTAGTCACTGGGATCAAGCCGCCATATCGATGCTTAGTTTTAAAGGGAAAAGCAACATTAGAGAGCAAATATAAAAGGTAGAACTATCATCAACAATACTGCTTGCTAACATTGTGATATTACTGAGGATTCTTCATTCCTCTGAAAGCAGAGTCCTCCGTTCTGATCCCACAGCTGGCCTGCTCTTCGGTGCCTGTAGGTCGGGTTTTCTGCAAGGTCTCAGGGACCCACTGTGCACCCAGGTAACAGACGGCCCCGGAACATGTTGTGGGATTATGGAAAATCTCACCTCTCTCCACATGGACTCCGAGTCCTTTGAGCACAAGTGAACTGGTTAAACACCATTCTACTTACCTTACTGACAATATCATCTCTTGAATAATAGAAGACAGAGCAGAGATACAGCTATTACCCGCCAGTGCCAGTCTGACCAGGGAAGAACTGACCGGTTACCATGTCATCCTGGAATGTGCAACAAAGCAGGAAACACAGGACAGAAACTGATGTGTGCTGAAGATTTTAGGAAAGCAGATGTTAAAAATTTCAAAGGCAGTTGCCGGGCAAGCACCACCCCCCCACTCCAATTTCAAAGGCAAGGAAGGAGTTACTGCACACAGGGAAAGACTCACAGCACAGACGCAAGAAGCATGGAGGCTCGACACCTCAAGGTAGGGCTTACTGTGTGACGCTGAGCAAGAGATCTAACTTCTCTAAACCTCGGGATTTCTTTTGTAAAGTGAGGACTGGAAGGAGAGCGCAAGCTGCCCAGAAACATCACTAAACCTCGCTTTTTTTTTTTTTTTTAAACGGGAAAGGTAAGAGTACCTACTACCAAAGTTTACTGAGAGAATTAACTAAGAAAATTCATTTGCAGTGCTGAGCACTAACTCAGAAAAGAGTGAGCATTTGAAACACACGCACACAGTGGTGGAGAACACCCGAGTGGCTCGAAGGTTCTCAGGAGAAGTGAGGGGTTGGTGAAGGAACTATGTCTGGTGAGCTCAGATTTGAAGCGAGCAAAAGATGGAAGAGAGGAGGATGTGTCCAAGAATGGATACCAAAGACTATGACTGGGTTCGGGGAGCTGGAGTTCTAACTAATCAGTGATCAGGAAGAGGGAAAGTCGGTGCTGTAGACCAAAGGACACACTTTGAAGAAAGGAGAGGGACAGGTTCACACACTCTTGGGAACTATCATGCAAGGCTGCCCTGGGTTCCCCTATTTCCCCCCTTTCACAGGTCCCTCCTCATCTCTAGAGTCTACCTCAGTTTCCTACCACCACTCCTTTATTTCCTCTCTAAATTATTTCTCCTTTGTGTTTCTCATATAAAAGAAACTGTGAGACATTTAACCTTCTTTATCTGATTTACTTCATTCAGCGTTCTAGTCTCAAGATTCATTTTTTCACGAATGACTTACATTTATCCTTCTTTACTGCTCAGTTGTACTCTCCAGCATGTACACAGACCCCATGTTCTTTATCCACTCACTTGTTGATGGGCATCTGGGCCATTTCCATAACTGATTGTGAGTTATGCTGTTATAAATATGGGTATGCATGGATCACTGCAATATGATCGTCTTAGTTATGTTCTTGTTTCTGGGACAAAATACCCAATACCCAAAAGTTAAGGGAGGAAATGTTCATTTAGCTCACACTTTGTAGAGGTTTCACTCCATAATCAGCTGGCTCCAAGGCAGGGTGGCATGGCAGAGGAGAAACAGTCCACGGCAGGGCAGGCAGGAGATGGCAAAGCAGCAGTAACAAGACTCCCTTTCCCTTTAATTCTACCCGGACTGTAGTCGATTGGTTGGTGCCACCCACACCCACAGCGGGGCTTGTGTCTTCAGTATATCCATTCAGCTACACCCAGCACTGTGCCAACCCAATTAATGGACTAATCTGGTACCACCCATCCTTCAACCTGATATCACACCCCCATGATCCAACCATCACCCAAAAGCCACACCTATGAATGCATGAGACTTTGGGGGCCCATCTAGATATAAGCCAGTGTTGGGGAACCTTTTAGAGCTTTCAGTGGTGCAGAGAACCTACTGCGGCACATGTACCATAGGTTCACCACCATTGGTGTAAGCCATAACAATGATGCTTCTAATGCTTTCAGGAAGATATCCAGTAGAGGATTTCTAAGTCAAATGGAATTTCTATTTCATAGTTTTTTATGACTTGTTATAAGAATATGGCTTTGAAATTATTCAGCCAAATCATATATGGAGGTAGAGACATACTCATCTAAATAATTTGGCCACCTTGATCTCTGTAGGTTATACTGTGCTTTATAAAGCATGCGTGGTTAGCTTTGACACATTCCTAGGTGGAATGTCTAATTACCCAAGCCAAATAAGATGCTTCTACCACCAGTCAACCTTTAGTAGATATCATTCATTACAAAAATATGCTTCATCCTTCCAAAGACTAACAAGTAGCTCAGTGAGACTAATTCTTAATCATCCAGTGAGAAACAGTACTTCTTGTGAGCCAAGTGACTCATAAATATAAAAAGGGTCCTTCTTCCCACATGCTGAGGTGCCTAACCCTCTGTGTTAGGGTTCACTGGAGGGACAGACTCAGTATGATACGTGTGTGGTTGCACAAAGGACTTACCCGGTGGGTTTACAGGATGGGAAGCAGGAGAATCCAGCAGCCAGATGGAGACAGAAGAAGGTGGAAGTGCCATCTGTGTGCTGAAGAGCTGGAGGATCCAGAGGTCCAGGCCTGGAGCTCACTGCAGAGCCTGGTAAGAGTCTGTGTGGGCAAACCCGAGTTTCTGTGTGGGAAGGCGGAAAAGCCTGGGTTGGAAGCCTGAAGGAACACAAGACAGATATCCAAAGGGAATGGCCAAGACCACATCTGCACAGAAGAAGTCCAGGCCTTCCCAGTCCTACTATAAGCCTATTGGTTGATGTCAACCACAACCGAGTAAGTTTTCCCTCATTGGTTGGCAGGCCTGCCTGTCAATCATCCACAGACACACCCAGAAGTGTGCTCCCCTAACCCGCTAGGTGTCTGTCTTAGTTACTTTTCTCTCTCATTGTTGAGACAAAATACCTGACCTCCAAAATGAAGGGAGGAAAGGTTTATTTCTTATTGCTCTTGCGGGTTTCTGTCCACACTCAACTGGCTCCAAGGCAGGGTGGCGTGGCTGAGGGCAGCCACACACAGCAGGGCTCTCACAATGAGCCATCGCACCGTGTGAACCGGCTGGTGCTCACAGCAGTCTGAAAACCCAAACACAGATGGGAGTAAAGGATGCAAGAACACAAAGATGACTTAGCCCTGAGTCAACAAATCAAAGAAATAGAAAGGCTGTAAGTTGGGCTGCTACAAAAACAGAATTTATATAGACCACAAATCGGAAGGAGCCCTGGACGAAGCAGACCAGATCCAAACTTGGGTGCCCAACCTAGCCACGCCTGTCCTTGACAGCAGAAAGTGCCCCTAGCCAGGGGGTTGGCTGCAGAAGGATGGAGGCTTCAAGGTTAAAGGAATTTTGATAGGTATGAAATGAGAGATTTAAAAAACCCTTTTATTTGAAGGAAGAAAATAGGTACTCAGACAAAAAAAAAAAAAGATCCATATTATGTAACCAAAACTTCAAGCTTTTGAAGTTCTTGGGTGAAGATCATCAGTTTGCTTGAGTACCAGAAAAAAGATTTTGAGTTCAGCTCTGCAGGAAGCATTGTAATTAGTAGCTCTGATTTTCTGAACACGCACTCTGTGACACAATTACCACGTGTGTTCATGCATCCTCATCTTATGAAGAAGGCACAGTTATCATCTCCACTTTGCAACTGAGACTTCAAGTGTTTACCAAGCTGTCCAAGTTCATGATACCAGATAAGGGTTTGAATTTAGAATCGGATCTATAGCTCTTTTAAAGCAAAACCCATAGCCCTTGCCTTAGTTATTGTTCTTTTGTTGCTGAGACAGAATACCTGACACCCAAAATTAGGGAAGGAAATTTATTTCTCATAGTTCTTGGGGGTTTCAGTCCATACTCAGTTGGCTCCAAGGCAGCATGGCAAGTCGGGGCTGCCATTCATGGCCTCTGCAACAGCAAGACATGAACCAGTGAGATAAGGAAGACACATCTTCCTCCCACCCTTACACTCTATGTCAGCTCCACCCTTGGGCGGGTGCAACACTCATATATCACCAATCCCAGTGCTAGACAGCAAGCCTATCAGGAACGCCAGACTCAACCCCATCTATGATTACATGAGGCTTAAGTAGGGGCCACCTGATCACACTGTAACAGCCTTTATACTTTTTTTTTAAGATATAGGGTCTCATTACGTACCCTAGAGTGGCAATGAACTCAGGTGATCCTCCCGCCTCAGCCCCCTGAGTGATGGGATCTTCTCCCTTGGTTGTGGAGAAAATTGGGCTGGAGAAAATTAATTGGATGGAGCAAATTACGGAGGGAGACACGCTTAAAACTCTATTTCTGGGAGCTTTATGGGGTGTGAGTCGAAACACAACTGGGCTAGGACTCTGCTCTGTGTGCCACAAGGCTGAGTTCCAGGTGTCCACTGGGTGACACAACTAAATTGTCAGCAGAATTCATTTCTTTATGGGTATACAACTGACTCCCCCTTTTCTTGGTACTTCTCTGCTGAGACCACCTCTCAGCTCTTGGGGTCACTGTCATGGTCACATTGCAATCTCTTTTTATAACACTGCAACTGATTCTTCAAATCAAGAAGACAACCTCTGCTACTTGGACTCTTTGGGCTCAGGAAGTTAAAAATCCTCTTTTTAGAAAGAGCTCACTTGACTGGGACAGGCCCAACAAGGCCAATCCCTGTTTATTAATTCATTCAAAACCAACTGATTAAGGAGCTTAACTACATCTACAAAATTCCTTCACCATGGTCATATAATACAACCTGACTCCTAGAATGCCATCCACTATTCCTTGGTCTGACCCATACCTGACGGGAAGGGATGACACAGTAAGTGTTATACCAGGTGGCGAGAATCTTTGGGCCCATTATGGAATCCTTCCTATCATAATCAGTGGCTGATTTGATACAAGGAAGAGTCAAAGATCAGTCAAAGTCATTAGTCTGATTAATTGAGAAGAAGCTGGTGTCACTAACCGGCATGACTTGAGAGGAAAAGAGGCTTGATGAGAAAGATAATGCATCTTGGCCGAGTATTCATCTTGAGACATCTGTGGAACATCCATTTATCCTGAACCAAATCCATCAATTTGTCTCCCAGTACCTAAGGCTTAATTAAATGTCATAGAGAAGAGGGACTTCTTAGGGCTGAAAGTGATTCTCTCATAAAGTTCACAATTCTAAAATGTTAGAAATGCCCTTTAATTTGAGAAACAATTAGCAAGCTGATTATGTGTTAGATGCGTGTCTTCTTTCCTTTAACCCAGCAGCCAGTCACAGAGTCTTTTTTTTTTAATTGAGTTGTTTTGATAAATGTGCCTTTCAGACTCTGTTATTTCTGAGAAATGGCCAAACATCTTTTTTCCTCCAGGAATGTTTATCTTAAAATACATCCAGTAATAGCTGAATGAGTTGTTAAGCAAGGAGATAAATGAAACACCCAAAAATAACCAAGGAACCATTAGGGTTATACTGATATAAATTGGACTAAATAATCTGAACTCTTGCTTTAAACCATGTGAATTATCCCATGGCTTTAAGATTCATGCGATCATATGTCCTGTGGTTCACACAGTGAATTGCAGGATATTACTGCCTGGTACAGTGTAGAAAAGACTTATTTTCTGAGTGTTTTCCTGAAGCCAAGCCCTGTGCTAGAACTTTCAAATATGCTATCTTATTTCCTGCTAGTATCTCTGAAATAGGAGAATATTGCTCTCATTTTTTAAAATCAGTCAGGCAGTAATGGCTGACAAGGTAAACATTTCACCCAAGCTAGAAAGCAGAAGTAACTGGGTTTCAGACGTACACGAATCTTCTTACTTACATCTTATTCTCTCCACCATTCGTCTTTCCTAACTCTCAGATGAGCTGTAAGTCCCCTAAGAAGCCATTCATGGTCACTCTCTGGTCTTCTGAGACCACATTACGTGCAGATTTCCATGTTTTCCTGTAACAACCAATCAGTGTCAGACTTCTGTGAGCGCTGGAGCCCTGGGAGCATGCGGACGGGACCCACATGCCAGAGGTCAGGATGCGCATTCCGGCTGCCCGTGTGCTAAGTTTATAAACTTGCAAAATGGACCAAGCCACAAGACTTTTCAGTCAGAAGGAGTAACGTGGTTCAAGGGGTCTGTTATGGTTTATGGTCTTGTGGCCCTGCCAAGTCTCATGTAATTGTGGCATGGACGCGGCTGAGTCTGGCATTCGTGATTGGTTTGTTGTCTGGCACTGGGATTGGCGATGTGAGTGCGGTGCCTGCCCAGGGGTGGAGCTGACATACAGTGTAAGGACGAGAAGAAGCTGTGTTTCCTCTCTTGCTGGTTCACCTTGCTGTTCGCAACCGCTGGGAATGGCTGCCCCACCACGCTGCCCTGCCTTGCAACCAGCTGAGTATGGACCGAAACCTCCAAGAACTGTGAGAAATAAACCTTCGCTTCCCTAATTTTGGGCATCAAGTATTCTGTCTCAGCAAGACAAAAAAGTAACTAAGACAGGGTCCCTGGCTCCAGGGATCGTATGGAGAGTGACCTAGCAAAGAGAAGCCCCTGTTACTCCTCATCGTTGAGAGACAGTGTTCCATTTATCGCACTGGATTGCAATTGCACGTTTACTTTTCCCTATTTCATACTGGATTAGAAAATCATCCCTGAGATAAAGGCTTTGTCTAGTGAGCTGTGATTTTTCACAGAGTCTAGCACTGTTCTGCTAAGGGAAGGAAGGCAGGAAGGAGGGAGGAGGGAGGTTGGGAGGGTGGAGGGCAGGAGGGAGGAAAGGGAGGAGGCAGAGAGCAAAAGCCTGCCCTGCACAGGTGTTCCTGCTTTTCCCTGGTGGGCTCTGAGGGGCCTGAGATTACATGCAGATCAAAACAAACCATTCGTCCCTTGACTTCTAAGGATCAGCCTTAGAAAGTGGAGTTTGTTATGACATCCTTAATGCCAACCATAATCTAGAAACCCTCTTAGTTACCTAGGTCCTAGATAAGAGCAAAGCCCAGGCAGTCTTTCAACAAAGCAACACCCTGCCTTTTGAAGAGCTATGACCGTAACCTTTATCCCGAAGGCCAAGAGTGACGTCCTCGGTATAAGTGACCTCGCCGTAGGCTGGAAACTGCCCCCACAGGACCAGCCCGCCAGGGACCCCGCACTGTTATGAGAATGTCCAGGGCTCATTCTGATTCATCTCAGCCACGCCAGTTTCCACTCTGTCGCCTTCCGCTTCTAGCAGGCCCGTGCCTGTTCTTACTCCTGTGGTAGAGAGGGCACCCCTGGATTTGGTTGTACATCATCTGCACCCTTCCGAACCCCTGCATAAAGTGAGACCAATGCCCAAACCAGTGTGTTTAGTGAAGAGAGGTCAAACACTTCGAACACCTAGAGGTAGTGGAAATAAAAGTGAATTCTGATTTTCTTTTCCACATGGGTTGTCATAAAGACAAAGTCACAGGTAAAATGCTAATCAGGCAGGAGTGACCCAGAGAGTGGAACTGGCCAGGGGCCCTCTTCGTTTGCGATGCAGAAATCCATTATTCGGAAGAACATTGGACAGGCTATGGTTATGCATAATTCACAGAGCCCCCTGCACCGAGGAAGCGAGGGTTAAATATGGAACAGCAGCAGCCGGGAGGCGGAAGGGGCCTCTGCTGCTGCTGTAATTGCCTCTCCTGGCTTTGCTCGTGGACCATGGCTCACCGAGTAACGGGGGTGACGGTGACGCAGCGCCAGAGCCCAGCCCCCGAGGCGCAGACCGAGCTTTGCAGCCACCCTCGGACGGGGGACTGGACACTGGATGCGTCCTCTGTGCGCGCACCTGTCACCCCACTGGCTCAGCTCTCGGCCCCAGGGGGCTGCGGCAGCCACGGAGCCTCCTCAGCCTGGCCCTTTCCCACCAGTGGCTCTCATGACAGCGCCCTGATGGGTCTGCACCACCAACAGCCCGGGCTTCTTCCAGCCCCGGGCCATTTCTTGCCAATCAACCCCTCGCTGGGCGGCAGCAGGGCCTCCTGCCACAGCCTTTGCTGTGGACGCTTAATCATAACATCTCGGGGGCCCGGGGGACTGTGAGGCTCAGCCCAAGGCCTGCGTGACATCTGTGCTGGCCGGTGATGTCACTGCGCATGGAGGCTGCGCTTTCTGTCCCCGCCCTGACGGTGCATGCCACAGATGCAAACAGACGCGTTCCCACGACCTCCACCCTGACTAACAGAGCCGTCGCATGCATTTCCCAGCGCAAATTGCCGAGTTTCAAAGTGCAGTCTCTTACGGTCTCTCAATTCCCGTGCTTTTCACACTTGTTACCACACTAGCTGTTTGGGGAATGTCATAACAGTAGTGAAATATTAGGACAAGGAAAAGAATAAAAAGCATATAGGCTCCAGCTTTTAAAAGCTTATTTTAAACATATTAGTTTTCCGTAAGCTTTGCGCTCAATTAACTAAAATGAGAGGAAAGAGCTTTGGGTGCTTAAAATGTTCTCAAAAGGGATTCCCAAGGAAAAAGCTTCTAGAATAAGATGATGTCCAAATACGGTTGTGAAAATCTAGCAAGGAGAATTCCCATGTTCTAAGATAGCTCTACAACAGTGAGGCGACCTTAAACACGCTGCTAGATTCGATCTATTAAAATCATCCCATCCCAAATGCCGGGATTTCTGCAGTTAGCTATTTTTTTCTGTTCTGTGCTGCACTGTTTTCCCTGAGGGATCTGAGAACACAAAGGATCTGGAGTAGCTGAGAATGTCCCTCATTTGTGGTCCTTCACGCAGGCCTTTGCCAATGGGCCCATACTGGGGTGGCAAGCTGATGAAGGGAGCAGTGAAATCGCACGGCCAAGTCAGACAGACTTGAGATTGAACTTTCAAGAGGTTTGTTACAACTGATCTTTTTAAAGGTATAACGTGTTATTTTGAGTGAGTTTTAAACTCACAAGAAAGTCCAGAAATAGTACAAATCGTTCTCATGTATCATTCTCCCAATTTCCCCTAAAAGTAGTATCTTTCATAGCCGCAAGATATGGTTAAAACCAAGAGACTAAGGTTGTTTAATGCATTCTCCCGCACAGAGCTGGCTGGGTTTCTCCATCTGCCTGGGTCCTTTGAGGATGTGTGCCTCAGGGGTGATCAAGAAGTGCGGTGAATGCTTTCATTTTCCTTTTCAATTATCAGAGTAAAAGACATTGCCAAGACTGATGGGATAAATGTGTTTGATGTAAGGAGGAACACTCTGAGTGTTTGGAGGGGTATTAACGGGAATGTCTTTTAGGGTAGTACCTGCTTTTCTTTACACACTCACCATGCATCTGATCACAGCCCATGTGTACGCATAACCGTAGGATTTGTGGAAACATCACCACCATCAGGAGAGGGACCTCTTGTTTCCACAGTGAAACTGTAGGTGGCACCTTCATGGTCATAGCCTAGCCCAGACTCGAACCCTGAGCAGCACAGCGGCAGACACCAGTGATTCCGTCACTTCCGGAACACTGTCAAAATGGGGTCAGCCAGTACGGAACCCGCCGAGAGTGGCTTCTTTTCTTCAGTCTGATTCCTTTGATATCCACCCAAGTTGCTACACATTGCATGGTTAATTCTATTTTCTTGTTGAGTTGTATTCCACAGAATGGATGTTCCAATTTGTACATCCACTCCCCTGTTGTAGTAGTATTTTACTATTTTAAAAAAATGTGCTACTACGGGTTGGGGGTGTAGCTCAGTGGTAGAGCATTTGCCTGGGATGTGGTAAACCCTGGGTTTGATCAGGAGTACCGAGAAAAGGAAGGAAGGAAGGAAGGAAGGAAGGAAGGAAGGAAGGAAGGAAAAGGGAAGGGAAGAAGGGAGGGAAGAGCACATGTAGGTTTGATTTGCGTTTCCCTGAAGGGTAGTGATGAGAGATCTTCTGTCACGTATTGTTTGCTGTCCGTGTATCATTTTTAGAAAAGCATCTATCCGTGTCTTTTGGCCCTAGTCTGATGAAGTGCTTTCTTACTGTTGAGTTTGGCAAGTTCTGTATATACTCTGGATACAAGTCCTTTATCAGATATCAAACACTTGCAAGTATTTTCTCTTGGTCCATAGCTTTATGTCCGTGTAGCAGATATTTTACTGCGCAAACTACGTTCATATGATGAAGGCGAAAGTATCAGGCCGATTTCCTCGTTAATGCGCGGCTGGGGTAAATGTCGGGGTCCAAGCTGAGGCTCACTGGTGGGGGCAGGACTCGCGCACAGCACGCAGGTTCTGGGGCTCTTGTGGGCGGAAGGTTCCCTCCTCCAGGCCCTAGGTTGGAGCGCTCACCCCGGGGTGACTGTTCTGTGTGGAGGAGATCTTTAGCGGGTAAAGAAAGCTTCAAGGAGTGCGCAGAGCTAGGCCCAGTCCGAATCTCTGTGTCACCGTGAGGCACAGAGAAAGGCGGCGCCCTGCACTCCGGAAGAGGCCTCGCCGGAAGCCAGCCCCGCGGGACTTCCATCTGGGACTCCGGGGCCAGGAAAAGAACCAATTTCCGGGGCTGGGGACATAGCTCAGCAGCACAGCACCTGCCTGGCAAGCGCGGGCTCATGAGTTCGATTCCTGGTACCAAAACTATTTTCTGTTGTTGAGCCAACCCCACCCCCACCCCCGTCCCCGCCGTGTTGCAAAGACTGGCCTTTGCGTTTATTTTCTGCTGCAGTAAAAGAACCCCGGGAAAATTACAGACGATAACAGAAATTACATAAATTCAGTGACGATACAGGTGAATAGAGTTGGTTTGCTTCGTGGTTCTGCCAGGGGGGGCCCGAAATCCAGCAGCTGTGCCCAGTGCCGTTCTCTTATTCCACCCTCAGGTGGCAGGGAGCCCTGAGAGACAGAGGACGCCCCCCCGTCACCCCCCACTCCCCAAGGCGGCCTCGTCGGCGTGCGGGGGAGCCGTGCCAGGGCCCCGGGGCGCTCAGGGACCCGGCCTCTGCCCGCTGTGTCATGACACACTCCGGCTTGCACGCACAGGGCACGGGGAACCTGAGCCAGTGCACCCACGAGCGGAAGCGGAGGCTGCCGGCCTCTCTGCGGGGAAAGGGCTGGTGGCACGGCCGGAGGATGGGGCTCTGCCCACGAGTCCGCCCTGCCGGCCAGGGTGAGGCCAGCACGGCCGGCCGCAGCACTGGGCTGCCGGAGGCAGGCCCGTGGCGCTCAAGGGAAAGCTCGCGAGCAGCAGGAATCCAGGGGTTCACAGCGAGGCGGAGAGGAAGAGGGCAGGAGGGGGCCCGGGGGCTATAGCCAGAGCCATGGGGACCGGGCCGGGCGGAGGAGGCACCCCTAGGCGATCAGGAAGAGCCAGGGTGTTTTAGGGTGAACCTGGCTGCAGGAGGGGCTGCGCTCATGGAGGGGGAGCCCTGGTTTGCGTCTATGACCAGAGAACCCCCAGACGGAGCAGAAATTAAATTAGAATCTC
>RJWM01027978.1:0-26110 GCA_004363535.1 Dasyprocta punctata | reverse complement strand
ATGAGGGGACGCTCAGCTCTGTCCCCAGGTCCCCATCGTCGTCTCCCCGGACCCCACCGCGGTGCTGAGCGGCAGAAAGCACCGGTCGGCGGGGAGCAGTGGGCCTGGTTCTGGGCGGAGTGGCAGGAACTCAGGCTGCTGCCCTCCGGGGACGTCTGGGGGAAGAATCCAGGCTTCCAGAGCTTCAAAGGATGCGAGCACTGTAGTACGCGCAGACAGAAGTAAAGAGTAAGTGCCTGCGTGCGAGGATTTTTAAGGGTCATTAATATTAATGGTGTCGTTCCAAATAGAACGAGGGGCAGGGCTCTAATTAATCATCTTAATAGCAGCTTCGCTCCCATTTCCGGACTGCATTTCTTGTCAACAAATCTCCCCAGGGTCTTTGGCCTCTGGGAGTAACTGGAGGTGGCTGCTCCTGTTCCCCGCCCAAAGAAGCCACGCCAGCCTGCGGTCTGCCGCCTGCTCCCCGGTCAGGAAACCCATGAGGCTGCCACAAAAAGCAGCAGTGACAGAGATGATGGTCACACATTCATTCAACAAACATAGCAAAGTACCTGCTATGCACCCAGTCCCAAGCTAGTCTCTGAGCCTATGAGGCCACCTCCTCTCATCAGGGAGAGTTGAGGCGTGGCTGTGGCAAATAGGCACAGAAGGGCTCTCCTGGAGAGGGCTGGGAGCCAGCCTTGCACCAGCATGCCAGGCAGGCTACCTGGAGGAAGAGACAGGAAGCTGAGCCCTGAAGTGTGGATTGGAGGGACTAGGGGAGATATGGGTGGTGCAAAGGCCCAGAGGCAGGAAGAGATGGACAGGTTTGAGAACTACAAGTCTGACTGCCATGCAAATTGAAAACATCCCCGTTGCTCATACACATTTGCTCACAGTGTTGCCCACAAGGGTCAGAAATGTAGAGGAAACCCTGGGTCTATTTTGTTCTAACAAACGTAGGATGGCTGTACAATAGAATATTACTCAACCATAAAAAGGAATGAAGTATCACATTGCAGCACGGAGGAGCTGAAATCGTGAAGCTAAATGAAAGAAGTCAGACACAGAACTCCCCATGGTGCATGATTCCATGAACCGGAAATACACAGAGGAAGAAAATTCACAGGAGACGAAGCAGCTCAGAGGTGCCTGAGGCTGCGGTGGGGGAGGAAGGGGGGCGTGACTGTTAATGGGCGTGGGGTTTCCCTGGGGAACGTTTGGGACCGTGACAGAGCCGGTGGCCGTGCAGCACTGAGAGCATACCGAGTGCCACACCCACTTTCAGAGGGGTAAATTATGTAAATTTCACGATGGGGGAGGAGCCCAGCAAGAAGACACAGTGGCCCGTGGCCCACATCCTCTGCGTGTCCCCCACCCTAATTATCAGGCGCTGACCAGCTTTGGTCACCTGCCGCAGCCTTTCCAGTCATCACCGACCCACACAAGTCAGCTCCTCAGCTCTGCAAGGCGTTTCTAGAGACTGCCGTGACCACAGGCTAGCCGTCCCGTTATCGAGGGGCCGTGAGCTCGCATACGAAAGGTGCTTACACAGGGCCTGGCACCCCGGAGGGCCAGGCAGGCTGCACGGTCGCAGAAAGGCTGTGGGACCCGGCATCGACCTGGGCCAGGCCCTGGACCTGTGTCCTCCTGGGGGCTCCGGCACCTGCCCGTGCCTGGCTCATATACAAGGAAATTACCGCTTAGAAATGTGAGGTTCAGCCAGTATATGGCTGCATGCCTGTAACTCCAGCACTCTGAGAGGCTGAGGCAGGGGGACTGCAAGTTCAAGCCCAACCTGGGCAACCCAGAAAGAAGAGGGAGGAGAAGGAGGAGAGGAAGAGGGAGGGAAGGAAAGCTCGGGTGAAATCACTTCCCCAAAATCACAGGGTGCAGCAGGGGGTGCGGTTCCCGCATCAGACCTGTCCAGTTCCAAAGTCCCTGCTTGTCACAATGACCCTCCGTGACTTCCTAAATTATAAACTAATAAAAAAAAAAAACACTCATCCCCTTGGGCCGGCCCTGTGCAGTGCTTTCCTTCTGCTTTCAAAACCTGGAGGCCTTTTTTTTTCTTTTCTTTGGGTGCCAGGGATCGAACTCATGACCTTGCGCTTGCCAGGCAGGCGTTTGTGCTGCTGAGCTGTATCCCCGGCCTGGAGGCCTCTTTCCATACCAGGGCCTCGGGCAGTGGGATCCCAGGAGGAGGAAATGGTCACAAGCAGAACGGGGCTCAAGGGCCCAGGTCGCAGGGTCCGGACCTCTGTCACCACTTGAGCCCGGCGCTCGGACAGTCGTGTTCCGTCCAATCTGCCTTGGGCAGCCGTGAGGCCAGCGTCTGTCTTTACCACTTTAAGGGTAGCTGAGGAGGGGCTGGCGCCGAGGCAACCTGAGGCCAGCTGCCACCTGACTGAGGTATGGACCGGCCACTGAACGCACCGCAGGGCCCTGGCAAGCTCGTCCTCCTCGCGGTCAGCTGCGGCTGCCTTTGGGAACCGTGGGCCTTACTTTTCCAAGATGTGTCCTTTGGGTGGTTACAGAAGTGTCACATGCCGGTCTCTGTGCTCCAGGACTGCTTGTGACCACCGGACAGGAATGGTTCCGATGGGACCCTGGCGGGTGCAGACGTGATCGTGTCAACAGACGGTGCCGGGTGTGGGATGAGGATTTGACTCGTGTGCCTGGCAGGGCTCCCGCCCGGCTCCCACAGGCCCTGTACGGGGCCACACATCTCCGAAGCTCATG
This sequence comes from Dasyprocta punctata, assembly GCA_004363535.1. Lineage (NCBI taxonomy): Eukaryota > Metazoa > Chordata > Mammalia > Rodentia > Dasyproctidae > Dasyprocta > Dasyprocta punctata. The sequence continues at coordinate 23,386 of RJWM01027978.1, read as the reverse complement.
GGCGGGTGATTAATGGGCTTCGGGTCTCGCATTGATCTGAAATAGAAATCCTGGGATGGGGAAGGCGAGGTGACACTTTTATGGACTTGGTTGTAAAGGAAGTCCGAGGACCACAGACCGGCGGCCAGGGCAAAGCTACCAAAGATACCGTGAGTTTCAGTTCCATAGCAACAGCCGGGCCAGAAATCCGCCATCCCTACCCAGAGACCAAAGCTCTGGGACCGGGTTGGACAGTCCCTCCCAAGCGACACTTCTGGGGGGCTCTTTGGCGACAGCGCGGGGAGGGGACTCCAGGGCTGCAAGGCCACCCGCACATGAGGACCCTTGCATGTGATGGGGCCGGGGCTTCGAGCAGGGCCGGGCCCTGGGGAGGTCTCCCAGGCCAGCCAAACAGCCCTGGCCGGCCGGCTCTGCCACAGCGCCCCGCCCCAGCACGTGGGAGAACGGTGGCCTGTTTGTCCCTCTGCTCTCAGAGGAGAGTGGCTCGTGGCTCTGAGCTGGAGAGGCCAGGAGCAGCCAGACTCAGGATAATGGGGCCCTGGGAGGCGTGGCAGGCGTGGAGTGCTGGAGAAGCCCATTAAGGCCCAGGCCAATCGATACTCGCGGCAACCAGGTTTAAAAGCCCTTGGCAGTCAGCTGCTGTCAGCGGGAGGGGGGTAGGGTGGGGAGGGGGCGTTTGCACCCCCGCTGTAGCATAGGTATCAGTGATCCCAGCCTGTCGGGTCAGCTGATCAGCTGGGTCAGGCACCCATAGGGGACTTGGGGACACCAGCCAGGCCGTGGGAGCCTGGTGCCAGCAGGCACTTTGGAAATCTCCCCCCATTTTACAGATGGAAATACTGAGCCCTGCAACGGAAAGGGTTTGCTGAGGTCACCTGGTTAGGAGGCTCCAGCCTCTGCCTCTCTGCACAGGTGACTCCTTGCACCGAGACCTACGAGCACGCCTCTCCCTCTCTGCTTTTGTTCTATTGATGATACCAGCAATCTCAAACCTCTTCCTCGCTGGTTAAAACCTGAGCACTCACTTAGGCAGGGCCAAGGCTCATGGCTCGCTTATGGCTTTCTTTGTTTGTTTGAGACAGGGTCTCACTATGTAGCCCAGGCTGGCCCAGAACTCTGGGCAATCCTCCCGCCTCAGCCTTCCGAGTGCTGGGATCATAGGTGTGCGCCACCACACCCATCCCAGGCTCATGGTTTGAAATGGTTTAACGGGAGTGGTGTAGGTCGGAGTCAACACAAGGAAAACTGTATCCTCCAAACCCTGTGAACCTGGGCCTAGATGGGGAAGCGGGTGTTCAGGGGTTGTGTGAGCTGCCCTCAGTCACGCCCTTTGAGGTTAAATCCCATCCCTGCAACCGCAGACCTCCAGGGGCTCTTCGACGTCACACGAGAGGCCACCCTGGGAGCCAGCGCCTAGGTGAGACAGGCCCCTCTCCGGTTCGTCCCGTGCCCTCAGTGTCTGGGACCCTTACTCAGCACCTGAGGTTGGCCTCTCCCAGCCTCTGTGTCCCCGCTGGCCAGACAGGCTCCCAAGTGACCCGAGCTCCGTCGTTCTAAGGTTTGTCCGGGTCCTCACTGTCATCTGAACTCACAGCCCGCTCAAAGAGGGCTCGTGGGGGCCAAGCCCAGACTGGGAGGTCTGGGACATCGGTGCCTCCCGGGAGGTGTGTTTCCCCCATGTTCCCATTTCACAGAGGGCCAGGCGAAGGCTTGGGGGAGTCGAGAAAGAGCTGGGGACGCGGAAGTCACACTGCTGAGCGGCAGGACCCAGACAGAATCGCCCCTTCTCGGTCTCACCAGGCAAGGACGAGTTCTGTTGGTCATGGTGGGTGGCAGTGGCACAGGGTTCCAGGTTTATCAACAAGACCAAGGTGGGCCCCCATCTTTCCTTTCCCCCCAGCTGTGGCTCACGTGGGTGACAAGAGGGACAGGTGACCAGAGGCCTCACCTGCCGCCGGACACTGCTCACGTGTGCAGGCGCGTGGAGGAGCAAGCTATCCTGCCGAGCAGGTAGAAAAGTGCTGGGCGTGCCTGATGGCAGACACCTGCCGCCCCAGCACTCAGGAGGCTGAGGCAGGAGGATTGGTGCAAGTCTGAGGCCAACCTGGGCTACAGAGAGAGTCCCTGTCTCAAAAGAAAAAAAAATCCCCCCCACTTAAATAAATAAATAAATGGGGGGAAGGTGGGGAGGAGGGACAAACGGACACCACAGGCCTTGGTGAGAACCACGGACCTAACTTCATGCCTTACGCCATACCGCGTTGTCGTGGGCAGCCGGAAGTAACTCTGCAGGACTCTGACTGGAGAAGTCAGTCTGGGTCCTTCTTGACTCTGCCTTGATATTGTCTTCCCGGAACGAGGACGCTGAGCAGGTAGAAGGTTTACAGCCTGCTCTTTGGGTGGGAACAAAGCAAGCTCCGATCTGCACGGTCGGCTTCTGTGTGTAAGTCCTCCGATGCGGGCTGGGGCCTGGGCAGTGGGGTTGGGGGAAAACCTCAGCGGCCCTCTGTGTGTCCTCCGCACACAGCCGGTGGTGGGCGCCGGGAACCTCAGGAGCCCAGGCCACAGCGCGGGGCAGTGAAATAAGTCTGCAAGGATGGGTTTTGAGTATTACCTTGGTTGTTTCACATATAATGTAATTTTTAATGGTGGCTGTGTCTAGCAATGGTTTAAGGCAAGGCTCTCCAAATGCACACACACACACACACACACACACACACACACACACACACAGGGAGATTAGGGGAACTGGGGAACTGTGTTATGCAGTAATGGAGGCAGGGAAGTCTCACGATCACCAGCTGCCAGCTGGAGGACCAGGGAAGCTGAAGGTCTAACCGGAAGCCAAGCCAAAGGCCTGGGAAACTGGAAGTCCCCTGGTAGATGTCCTGGAGTCCAAAGTCTGCAGGACCTGCAGTTCTGATGTCCAAGATTGAGAGAAGAAGGGTGTCCAGTCCAAGAAGAGAGAAAGAGCTGGGTGCGACGGCATGTGCCTGCCATCCCAGCACTCTGGGGGCTGAGGCAGGAGGATCATTTTGAGTTTGAGGCCAGCGTGGGCTCCATAGTGAGTTCAAGGCCAGCCTGAACTACATAGCAATACCCTATCTTAGAAGAAAAAGAAGAGGAAGAAGACGAAGAAGAAGAAGAGGAAGAGGAAGAGGAAGAAGCAGAAGGAAAAGAAGAAGGAGAAGGAGGAGAGGGGGAGGGGAGGGAAGGGGAGGGGAAGGAAAAAAGTGACAATTTGCCTTTCCTCTGCCTTTTCATCCCATCTGGGTCTCAGGCCATGGGATGGCTCCCCCACACTGGGGAGGGGCATCTTCCTGTTTCACCCCACTGATTTCAACCGCAGTCTCCTCCAGCAACATCCTTGAAACCATGCCCAGAAATAAGGCTGTGCTAGTGGTCTGGGTACTGCTTAAACCCAGTGATGGCAAACCTTTCAGAGCCTCCAGTGGTACAAACAGCCAGCTGTGGCACACGTGCCAGAGGTTTGGCACCATTGCCTTAACCTAACCAGTCTGCACTGCACATTATCCCAAAGACCATCTTGCCAATTTTTTTTCAGCACTGGGGATTGAACTCATAACCTTGCACCTGCCATGGCAGGTGCTTAAGCCACTGAGCCAAACTCCCAGCCCTGGTTTTTTTTGAGGCAGGGTCGCACTATATAGCTTAGGCCAGCCTTGTGCTCGCGTTGTAGCCCAAACCGGCCTCGAACTCACAATGCTCCTCCTACCTCAGCCTCCCGAGTGCTGGGATTAAAGGCATGCGCCACCACGCCCGGTTTATCTTGCCAATTTTTAAAAATGTGTCAGCTAAAAATTGGGTGTGGTGGCACACTCCTGTAATCCCAGCACTTGGGAGGCTGAGGCAGGAGAATTGTTTCAAGTTCGAGACCAGCCTGGGCTACAAAGTGAGCCCAAGGACAGCCTGACCTGCATAGTGAGACCCTGTCTCAAAAAGAAAAAAAAAAAAGCATCAGCTGGTGCACGGGCTGGGAGACAAGAAGAGCAACCCCCACTTCCCCCAAGCAGTGGGTTGATTTGGAGGAAATCAGGCTGAGATGATAGCAACTGAAGTAAAAAACAAAACAAAGCAAAACTTAATGCTTGTATTGTTTGATTGACTTTGCAGGCCTGAAGCTGGTACAATATGCATTATAGCAACTGTGGAGGGTTTCCTTCTGTCTTGTTTTTGAAATCCAATGTTTTGGTCTGTCTTACCATTTTGTTTTATTCCTGTATCTGGTAGCCTGAGCAACTACTCTGAAGATAACAGTAGCAATGTAACAACCATTGTTAGATTCCTATCATTTTGCTTTGAAATCCTATATTGCCATTGTTGTTTTGCGTTGCTGTTGCTGTTTTGCTTTTGTGGTTGTTTTTGTTCATTTGTTTGCTTCCGATTTTTCTGTTATTTCTTTTTAAAGTAAAATAAAAAGAAAAAAGAAAAAACACGTATCCGCTGGTTCTCTCGAGCCAGGGTGAGCCGGCTTCTGCACAGGGCTGACTCCCCGCCCCGCCAACCCCCTGAAGCCCCGTCTCCCTGGTTACCGATGCCCACAGCCCTCTACTGTGGAGTTACCATCTTCCTCTGCGCGGGAAGAGCGGGGGGTTAATTAAGGCACTGGCGACCCCGGAACACAAGGCCACAACGCAGATTATTTGTCTAAAGCCGACCTGATCGATCCGGGCGCCACGAGCAGAATGGGTGGGAAGGCAGGGGCTGTTAGGGTGGTGGCGGGGCTGGGGGAAGCAGGGGGCCCCGAGGTAAAACCCACCTCGACCCCAACCCCAACTAGCAGAACTCATGGACATCCTGGAGCAGCAGGCTCCCCGCCAGAGCCCCGCGAACTGCTCCCTAGCCGGGTGCCTTCAGTGGCACCCCAATGTCACTGTTCGGGGGCACAGTCAGGGGCTGGCTGGGCTCACCTGGGCAGCTCTTGTGAGGGGTCCAGAGGGAGCATTCCGGGGCCCCCCAAAGGCTAATCGGGTCTCCTGCTCGGCGGGGCCTGGGGGACACTGCTCGGTGGCCCTTCCAGATCGTGGGAACGGGTGCCCGAGCCGCGAGTGCGTGTGACCTCTGCCCGCCCCTCCTGGGAGCCCACTCCGCTCCGGCCTCTGCCAGTCTCTGCTCTCTCCCCCTCGGGACCCTTTTGGGGTTCCCTGCCGCTTCCTGGGTTCCCTGGGTTCCCGGTCCCCTCCTGTCCGGCTCAGGGCCTCCCTCGCACTGCTCCTCACTGGGCCTTCAGAGCTCTGTCCCCAGACGTGCCGTCCTCCGCCTCCCTCCCCTCGACTCTGTGGTCCCCGTTGCTCCTCCATCAGCGAGGTCCCGAGCGCCAAGCCCTGAGCCTCCGCAAGGAGCTGGGCCGCGCTGATTTTTGTCCTAACCGGAAGCTGAGATGATCAGCACGTGCGCATTGAAGCCAGCGAGCATGCGCAAATCTGCGGCGGCGGCAGCAGCAGGAGACGGGCCGCTGTCCTTCCTCACCCCTCCACAGGGATCCCCGCAGAGCACCCCTCGGTTCTTGTGATTTCTCACTTGTCCCAGCTCACCCAGCCTTCCGTGCGTGGGCTTCAAAAATTGAAAGAAAACTCCATGGCCCGGGGCCCCAGCCTCGTCTCGGGCGTCACCTAAAACACGCAGCCCTGCAGGGCCGCCCCTCCCGCGCGGAGGCCCCCGTGCCTTTGTCCCTGCTGTTCCCGCTCCGTCCTCGCCACTCCGCTGCCCTTGTGCGACCTCCCAGAAGCCACTCTGCCCCTCGGGGAGCTGGGACCCTAGAGGGCTCCGTGCACATCCCTCCTGGGACTCGTGGTCTCGGTCCCCTCCCTGCCCACCTGTGTGGGTGCCAGCACCTCCGTGTCGTCGCCACACTGGGGACCCAAGGCTCATGTTTGGAAGCCTCACAGTGCAAGCCTCAGGGACAGGCAGGGCGGTTCGAGTTGTGCTCGTGGGACTGGGCTGGGAGGAGGAGGTGGAAAGAGTTGGCCGGGACAGTGGCCACGGTCACGACCGGTCCCAGTCCTGACCTCTTACTCATCTTCCCGGGAAGGAACGGAGCCAGGAAGCTGGGGAAAGGGCACTGCCCAAGCCGAGCCCTATAAATACTTTATAATGCAGAATTTACACAAATCAGCGGAATCCCAGTGTAAAGGGAGGAGATGGAGTCCATTTGTCAAAGGAAAGGAGATCTGCTAAGTGCAGGATGGAAAATTCTAGAAGGGCCTGGGGAGCTCCAGACGCGAAAAGTCCGTGCAGAAACTAGCCAGACACCTGAGCAAACAAAAAAAGGGGCGCGTCAGCTGTTCAGGGGATGCTCCCCGCCTCCCCCGCCTGCCGGAGCCAGCTCTGCCCCGGACCTGTTGGGGGGGTGGACTGGAGCCAGGGCCAGGTGCGGCGGGCAGGGCCTCGAGCAGAACTCAGATGTGACTGGGGGGTACGGAGCCTCATCTGCACACCCCAGCTCCGCTGTCAGGGTGGTGACAAGCTGGGAACCCCGAGATGGGATGGGTGATAATGAGGTGGGTGTGTCAAGACTGGGCGATGGCTGGCAGACTGCGGGTGCTGAAGGGGCTATTTGGGCACTGGGAGGGAAAAGCGTTTTCCAAGTCGAAAGCAGCCCCTGGCAGGCTCAGCCTCGGGGGTGGGCGTGGGGAGCCCACTAGGTACAGTGGCTGGGGTGAGAACTTCCAGCTTCCGGAGGAGGAGGTGCTGGGGAACCAAGGCCCCTGCCACGCCGGGCCATGATAGTCGCCTTCCCGGAGTTCTGGTTGGATGGCGGGTAGGGACTGTCCTCAGGCAGAGCGTGACAGTCCGGGCCGGCTTGCATGTCAACGCTGGCCGCCAGATCGGCTTCTGCCCCCTCTGTGGGTGGTTCTCAGAGCATTCTGGGTAGAAGAAATGATCCCCCTTGCTGCGCCCGCCCGAGGAAAGCCAGCCAAGCCTCAGGCTCACGTTGGACTGCAGGAGGCTGATTCTAGGTGAAGAATTGTAAAGTCTGTGGATTTAGAGGAGGAAGGAAGCTGGAGACATTCCTATCTTCATGTCACCAGTTTCTATGGCCATTATTACTACAGGAACTATTGCTATAGCAACTGTTACTACAACCTCTATTACTATAGCCCTTCCACAGCAACTGGTACTACAGCCACTGTTACTGTAACTATTATTGTCATAGCCACTACGGCTACAGCACTATTGCTACAGCCCTGCTACAGTAACTGTTACTACAGCACTATTCCTACAGCCACTGTTACTATAATAATCATTACTATAGCCACTACTACTGTGGCACTATTACCACAGCCACTGTTACTATAACCACTGTACTATAGTCACTGTTACTATAACAATTATTACTATAGCCACTATTACTACAGCACTATTCCTACAGCCACTGTTACTATAATAATCATTACTACAGCCACTACTACTGTGGCACTATTACCACAGCCACTGTTACTATAACCACTGTACTATAGTCACTGTTACTATAACAATTATTACTATAGCCACTGTTACTACAGCCACTGTTACTATAACAATCATTACTACAGCCACTATACCTATAGCACTATTACTACAGCCAATTACTATAGCCACTGTCACTACAGCTACTGTTGCTACAGTCACTGTTACTATAACAGTTATTACTTCAGCTACTACTACTACAGCACTATTACATAGCCACTGTTACTACAGCCACTGTTACTATAACCTCTGTTACTACAGCCACTGTTACTGTAATAATTATTACTGCAGCCACTATTGCTACAGCACTATTACTACAGCCTTGCTATAGCAACTGTTACTACAGCAGTATTACTACAGCCACTGTTACTATAACAATCATTACTACAGCCACTATTACTATAGCACCATTAATACAGCCTTGCTACAGCAACTGTTACCACAGCAGTATTACTACAGCCACTGTTACTATAACCACTGTTACTATAACAATCATTACTACAGCCACTACTACTACAGCACCATTACCACAGTCACTGTTACTATAACAATTATTACTACAGCCACTATTACTGCAGCCCTGCTACAGCAACTGTTACTATAACCAGTTACTATAGCCACTGTTACTACAGTCACTGTTACCATAACAATTATTACTACAGTCACTACTACTGTAGCACTATTACCAGAGACACTGTTACTACAGCCACTGTTACTATAACAATTATTACTACAGCCACTATTACTACAGCACTATTACACAGCCACTACTGGATACTGTTATGGCTGATATACTGTATCAACTTGAGAAGTTTAGAAGTTTAACTAAGTGATTCAGCAAGAGCCAGTGTCCTTACTTTGTAAACATTCTCATCCTGTGCAATAGGAGGGTAAGCAGATTTTGTGAGTGTTTCACTCGCCTTGGGGTGGGGGGTGGCCTGTGTAGAATATAAAAGAGGAAAAGTGGCTTGCTCTTCCCCTCGTTTGCTCTGTCTGCTTTGCTGTCTTCTGCTGCCTTCAAGTGTAGCCCCTGTGCCATGCCACCCTGCCTTGGAGTCAGTTGATTATGGACTGAAACTGCCACAAACTGTGAGTTGAAAAACCTTCCCTTCCCTAATTTTTGGCACTGAGTATTTTGTCTCAGCAATGAAAGAAAAGTAGCTAACACAGAATTTGTACTAGAAGTGGGGTCATTGCTGTGACTATACCTGACCATGTAGTTCAAGAGCCTTTGGGAATGGCTTGTGGGAAGAGTTTGGAAAAATTTGGAGATGTTGCCTGAAAGAGAAGAGCTGGAATGCCTTAGGCTGTTCTGTATGAGAAAGTCTGGTCATAGCACAGAAGACCAGAAGGCTGATAGAAATTCTGCTGTCAAAGACCAGACTCAGGAGGTTTCTGTGGGGAAGAAGGACTGCATTGGCTGTCAGACTCCAGATAATGTGTGTTATGGCTTGGCAGAAATTTTGTCTGTGTTTTGCTCATTTGCAGAGACTTTGCCTGAGCCTAAGATTAAGGGCAGTGGACTAATTAATCTGGCAGAAGAAATTTCAAGGCAGTCAATTATAGAGGCAGTGAGATGGCTATTGTTGGGGGCTTTTAGCCAGATCTGTGTTGAGAATCAAGAGCAAAGAGGCCAGCAGAATGATTTAAAATGTTGTGAGTTTGGCCAGAAAGGAAGCTCCAGTAAAGCTGTGGACTGCAAAGATAAAGCTGAGAAGATCTCAATTGCTGAGAAGGAACAGGAGAATATAAAAGATGACTTGCGTGCATCACAGGAAGCAGCAAGTCTCTACCCTGTACAACCTCAAAACTGCAAAAAAGAAAGACTTTGATTTGAGGAGAAAGCTGCAGAACAGCATGTTCCAGAATGGTGGCAGCATAGAAAATTTGTTCCTCACAATCAGGTTCAGAGTACTCAGCAATCCAAGCACTCAACCCCTATAGCCAAGAGAGAAGAAAGCCTGGCTACTGCTCCATCTTGCAGCAGACCTTGGCATCATCCACATGGCACTGGTTTTAGGCCCATGCAGAATGCAAGACTGCTGAGGTTAAGGAAGCTTCCACCCCAATTTCAGAAGAAGGCCTGGGAGGCCAGGCAGTGTGCCCCTGAGAGAGCTGTGAGTGTGAAGCCAAAGGTGCAATGGAGAGCCCAGAAGTTTGGAAAAGCCAGGAGCATGAATCGTCTAAGGAAAGCTGCAAGGAGGGAGCAAAGCCATACCAAGAGGGAAGCCATGGGAGCTACCACCACCAGAAATACCGTGAGGGTGGAGTCGTTCAAGCCCTTTGGAGCTCACAACCAGATTGCTTCAGATGCTGGAGGGGGAGCTACAGGACTGCGTGTTTGCCCACTGAATTTCGGACTTGCCTTTGTCCCAGTCCTTTGTTTCCTCCTGTTTGTAACTTTTGGAATGAAAACATTTATCTTGTGCCACTGAATGTTGGAAACGTTTAACTTTGTTTTCACTTGTACAGTAGCTGCAGCTAAGAGTTTGCTCTTACCTCCTGTGGAGACTTGGACCTGGACGTTTAAGCAATGCTGAAACTTCTAGGACTTTGGCAACTTGTAGAGATAGACTAAGTGCCTTTTACATAAAGGGATGTGCATGAGTCTTTGACAGGCCAGGGGCAAAATATTATGGTTTTAATGTAATATAATGTTGATAGACTTAATGCTGTTTCGTAAGGTTTGTTAAACTCATGTTAAAATGTTCAAGTTGTAAAATAATAGGAATAAGCATGTCTTTGTATCTGGAGACCTGTTTAAAGAAATGTGTCTGCTTGCCAAGCAGACAAGGAGCAAATTGTAATGGTTGGTACACTGTGTCAATTTGAGAAGTTTAGAAGTTTCACTAAGAGACTCAGCAGGGAGCCAGGGTCCTTACTTTGTAAACACCCTCATCCTGTGCAAAGGAGGGCAAGATTTGGTGAGTGCTGCACCCACCCTGGGGGAGGGGTGGCTTGTGCAGAATAGAAAGGAGGAAAAGAGGCACAGTATAAATGTTAGCAATTCATTATCATTACTAATGAATCGCCTGGCTGGCTCTTTCCTAAGCTGTTGGTTGTCACTGTGGCTGTGGCAAGCTGACCACACGGCCCCTGTGCTGGCACCGGGTGGGCGCAGCCCAAGGGGGTGAAGTCCTGCGTCCTTCTATAGGCACGAAGAGGATGGGATGAGGGGGCCCGATCGGGTTCCAGTCTGCGTGGGAGTTAGACGCAGGACCCTGAGTGACAGCCAGCCAAGGAGTCCTTCCAACCTGGGGAGAGCCTCCTCCCCCTCTTCAGGACCCCTCACCCCAAACTCAGCCACTTGTCACTCCTGGTATGTGAGTCTAATTTAAGCATAATTCACCTATATACAAATCATCCATTTAAATGATACCATTCAATGGCTTTCATCATATCTCCAGGGTTGCTTATCTATCACCACAATCAATTTCAGAACAGTTTCATTATCCTAAAAATGAACCTCACTCCCGTTAACTATGGCCACCTCCCCATTACCCCCAAGTGACCCCCCCCACATCATCCCAGCCCTTGGCAACCATTAATCTACTTCCCCTGAATAGCACAGTGATTATTTGTTATGGCTTTCTATCTAGATGTCCCCCGGAAACCTCATGTGCTCATAGCTGGGGTTTTTCAGAGGCGGCTGGATCTAGGGTATATGACAGTGAGACTAAGGGGGCTCCACTCTGGGAGTGGGTGGCACCACTCAAAAGACAGGCAGCCTGGGTGAAACGTAAAGGCAGGTCTGGTTGCTACTGATGCTTTTGTTGCTTCTTCACTGCCTTCTGCCTTCTGCCTGTCCTGCTGTGGGCTGTTTCTCCTCTGCAATGCCTCTCTGCTGTGCCTCCCTGGCTTGGAATCCGTCAACTATGGACTGACACTTCTGTGAACTGTCAACCACATAAATCTTTCTCTCTTCAACTCAGGGCGTTGGGTATTTTGTCTTAGCAACCAGAAAAAATAACTAAGACATTGCTGGTATGGTTTTGAAAGAAGATTTAGGAGACTAGTGTGATTCTGGAGTTCATAAAATCCCTGTGGTCACTTCTGTTTGGATTGGGCTCCATCTCAGGCAATGCTCCCCTCCTGTGGCTGGTTTGGTCACCTCCTTGGGCTCTCCAGGCTATTGGCCTTGACCTTAGTGGAGGTCAACCCGAGACCTAAGAGGCCGGATACAGAGGATGGGACTTGGTGTCTGTTGCTCTGTCTTCTGTCCCTCGTGGGATTTAAGCTCATACAGAGAAGGAGGATGGGAAGGAAGGGCTTCTAGGAGGGGGAAACAGGCAAAGGCAGGAGGAGCTGGTGATTCAAGGCAGCACTGTGCATTCTGCTTGTCTGCTTGACGACCATACTGAGAGGCCGCTGAGTGGCTTCCACTCTGGGGTTACTGTAAACAATGCTGCTATGAACACCCACGTTCTCATTTTTGTGTTTATGTTTTGGGGTCTGTGTTCTTATTTCTCTTGGGAATCTACCTAGAAACAGTGGCTGGATCAAATGATAACTGTGGTTCACCTTTTGGGGAATGGCCAGCTGTCTCGGGGAGTAGCCTCACCATTCTACGTCCTCACCAGCGGTGTATGAGGGCCCCCCTGTCTCTGTTCCATGCCAGTACTTAGTATTAGCTGCCTTTTCTGTCCCAGCCATCCTAGCGTGTGTGACGTGGAATCTCACTGTGATTTTGATTTGCATCTCCTATTGCTGAGCACCACTGATGGACTTATTTGATGGGGCTCTTTTAGACAAGGGTGACAGAAATCTACCCAAATCAGCCTGCACATCAAGGGCAGGTACTGGTTTAGGTGGGGAGACACTGAAAGGGAGAAGTTGGTGGAAGGTTTCCCTAGCTCCAGGGACCTGAGGGGCCAAAGCGTTTGTTTCTCTTTCTACCTCTCCCTCTTGTCTCAACTCTTCTCTGCTGGTGGATCCATTCTCTCAGCCAGGACAGCTGTAGGCCAACCACAGTCTTATAATTCCTCCCAAAGGGAAAAATTCTTCCCCTCGGATTCGGTACGGGAACACCCAGGGAAGGATTTCTATTGGCCTGGCTTGAGTCACATGATACTTATGGACCAATCATTGCGAGAAGGTGGGTTTGGCTATCAGGAGAATGGGCATAGGTGAGTAGGTAGACTGAACTTGCTTCTACGTGGTAGGGTGCGAGGGGAGGAAACAGAAGCAGGAGCCAAGGGAGAAATTCACTTGTGATCTTCCATTCCCCCAGCAGCCCCTGCCCTGCTCCCACCCATACCTTCTCCTGGCACCATAGGAGGCAGGACTGGGCATTTCGGAGGGGCTGGGGTAGGGAGGTGACAACTCTCAAAGTCCTTACTTCCTCTGACAACGCGGGTTCCTGAACTCCCAGCATTCCCTGGTCCCCTTCACATCCCCAAACTCTTACTTCTTTAGTATTTTTATTCCAAGTCATCCGAGGTTTAACTTCAATACATGTGCTTTAAAAGGGAAACTGTGAATCACCGTGGTCAATGGGAAATCAGTACAACTTGCTGAAAACATAAGGTAATTATAAAAATAAATATGATGAAACTCAGTAATACTGTCAATTTCTAGACTTCCATTGGGTTGCAGGCTGGGAGCTCAAGGATAACCGGGTCCTGGACAGGGAGGAAGATTAGCAGGTATTAAGGAGGCGTTAAAGGCTCCAGAGCACTCAAAATTTCCCTTAGGTGATGCGAAGGTTGAAAGAGAAGTAGCTCTCCGTGTGTGACCTGGAGTGATTCTGCGGCACACCTACTACCACCACAGCCCTTCTGCTCACCCCGGGGCTGCAGAGCCCATTCGCTGGCAGATGGGGAAGTAACCCATAAATGACCCAGCGAGGGTCCCTGTGCCAGCTTCCAAAGCCCCACACCACCAAGTTTGCTCTGCCAACCATGACCCCTTGGTCCTGGGTCCCCGGGGGATCAAAGCACTCCAAGATCTACACTACAGTCCTCCCCTTAGGGTCCGGGGTGCCCGGGCTGAGGACAAGTCAGCCTGCAGCCCTGCCCAGAGATTCCCCTGTCATTCCAGCTGTGCCTCCTCTGCAGCTTCTGGAAGCTTCTGGCCTCCCCCACTGAGGGCTGATAAATCAGTAGCATTAGTATTTTGATAACTTGAGGCTCAGAAGCCACTGAACAGCAGAGGCAGCCCCGTCCAAGGCTAAATAATTAATAAAATAACCATGCGATTGGAGACACTGGAGTGTGTCCGCCGTGCCTCGCCTCCAGGAGGGTGTGCCAGGCTGCAGAGCTTCACGGACCGGTGGCCGGGTCGGCTGTCTCCTTCCCGCATCACAAGGACATCCTGACTGTTGCTACTTTCTATTCTACTTTTCAGTCATGGGGGTCACTGGCGGGGAGCAGAGGAAATCCCCAGTTGGTAAAAGAAACTCAAGTCAGCTTTGAGAAAATTTAACCATAGGTAGGGAGGGTTCTTCAGGCCCAGCCAGGTTTATTTTCGGGGTTGGTGGAGAGAAAGATGGGAGAGGAGACTTGCTTATTGGAAAGAAGCATCGATTGCTGGAAATCGATAGCAGTAAAGAGCTCTGTCTGAATGGCCGCCTTGGCAGGACTCAGAAATCACTGGCTTTCTTGCCTTCTTCCCCTGCCAGGACCCAGAGCGCTTTGTCCAAACAGGTGAGCTGGGAGGTGAGACGGAGCCTCAGCCTCGTGAGCAGAGCGATTTTGCTCTTCTGAATCCAAACAGGAGCTGTGGCACAGGTGTCCCTCGGGGATGCAGATGACTCCCCACCTCAGGAAGCCTAACCCCGAGGTTTCCGATTCGGGATCTCCATGACAGGTAGGGATCCAGGAAGAAGCAGGGGCAGCCGCCCTAAATCATGAGTTTCTGCTGGACTTGGGAAGCATCATCTCCGAACCAAGCAGCAGGGAAGAGAAAAGCAGAGGAACCAGGGTGTGCTACCCCCGGGGCTGACCTGAGCTGACCTCCTGTCCACGGGAAGTCAAAATTCCCATGAGCTGGGACTGCTGGGCATTCAGGGAGGGCTGGAGAAAGACGAGGAACCCAGCGGCTAGAAACTGCGATCCGTACGTCCTGATGTAACGCTAATAACAGCTCTTATTCCCTTTGCCATTCTCTTGGAATGGGCTTTCACCGATTCCCTCAAATCCCATGTCCGTGACAGCGGGGGATGGGCAGGCTGGGGTCCTTGCCCCTTGCAATGAGGCTGTCCTAGCAGGGGTCTGCAGGACCTGGAATAGCAAGGATGCGCGTTATCCTGGGGGGCTTGGAGCCACCAGACGGCCGAGGAGAGGCGTGGGGCTGCCCTGGCCTGGGTCCCCCTTACCTGGATCCCTCCAGTAGACAAAGGCACCGTCAGCACATCAGGGCCCCAGCTGCCAAGGGCCCTGGAGGAATTTCCTAACCTACTTAGTATTTTGGGAAAACTATAGAGAATAAAGCGAGACCGGAAATGCAAAGTGATCTGAATGTGGTACAATGTCTTGGAGAGAACTGAAGAGCTGTTCTCGAATTGCTCACCCAGACTGCGAGTCTGCAGCGCGGCCACCTTCCCGCCCGCTCCCTTTTTCCTGCTTAGTCTGATGTTTTACGCACCCCCCCCGCCCCCCCCCGCCAACCAGTTACAAGAGCTGATCAATTGGATAGATTTTCCCACGCCACGGCCTGCTGTCAGCAGAAGCACTGGTTGCGGGCTGGCGTGTTGGAGCCAGAGCTGGGCCTCGTCGTGGACAGGAGGGGCGCCCTGCTGGACGTGGGGCGCTGGTCCTCTTCCCATAGCGCTGGGATTCATGCACACAGCACCCTGGAGACGACACTTACACCACAGGGCCCAGGAAGGAGACATCAGAATGCTAAGGTCCTGGCACCAAACAGACTGCATTTGTAGTCCCAACTGCTGAGGAGGCTGAGGCAGGAGGATCCTCTGGGTCCAGGAGTTCAAGGACAAACAGGGCAACACAGTGAGATTCTATCTCAAAGAAAAAGTCTTGAGAGCTGCGGGCAACGCGTCCCAGTCTAACAAACTTCAGTCATCATTTGCTCTTAACCACAACCCTCCTCCAACTTTCTGTCTCCTTCCAACTGGGATTTCCTGGAGCCAAAGACTGTTCCTTTTGTTTTATTGTTGTCCTCCCTTCTCTTTATTTTTTTCTCTATCTTCAGGGCTCTTGGCAGGCAGAGCATCTGGGGCCATAGCTGTTTGTCATCAATTTGTATATTTTGTAATTGTCACTAAGCTGGGTAATACTTTTTTGTCTGCACAAGAATGATTTGTTATATCAGAGAATACCAAAGTGAGTGTTTGGGGCCAAGTTACGGGGTCGCAGCCCCAGCCCCTGTGCTTGGGGTAAGGGTGAGAGCTGGGAGTTGGGTTTGTATAAACAGCGCTAAGGCTTTCCTTCTATGAGGGCCTCGTGACTCAGCTGTTTAAGCATTCTTAGTTCCTCTAACTAGCATCTCCTGGGGTTTTTTTTCTGTGTTCATATTTTATATAAAAATGTCTTTTTTAACATGGACTACAAACCAAGTGTGGTGGCACAATCCCAGCACTTTGGAGGCTGAGGCAGGAGGATCACTGTGAGTTCAAAGTCAGCCTAAGCTACATGGCAAGACCCTGTCTCAAAAACCCAAAATCAATCAACAAAATAAATAAAATGAACCACATCTAGAATTCTACAGAATAAGTGATTTATTGCCTTCACTAAATAAACAACGTTTTAAAAAGAATATGTTTACTGATTTCTCTGAGGTCATTGAAGAGAAAGATTTGTGCTGGCATTGTTCAAATGCTCTGGGTGACTGATTTGGGGACAACGATACACAATGTATGTAGCATCGTTGTTCCCTGATTGTTGTGTTTTGAAATTTTGTTCTTTTTTTTTTTTCTTTTCCTCTTTGAAATAAAATGGATTTTTAAAAAATACATATCATTTCTTTTAACTTCAAAAAAAAAAAAAGAATATGTTACAGGTTAAGAGACTTAAGTGGTATGGCCACCAAATATAAGATGTGACCCCTGTCTGGGTTCTGACTCCAATTCACCAACTGTAAAAAGACTTTTTTCAATCAGGGAAAGTTGAATAAGAACCAGTTGATAGATGCTGCATCATAGGAAATTTCTTTAATTATATTGGATGTGTGAATAGTGTTGCGGTTGTGTTAAGAAACAAAGCCTCAGCCTGGTGTGGTAGCACACGCCTGTGATCCCAGCACTCAGGAGGCTGAAGCAGGAGGATCACTGTGAGTTCCAGGCCAGCCTGGGCTACATAGTGAACTCAGGCCCAGTCAGAACTGCCTAGCGAGAGCTTATCTGAGAAAACAAAACCAGAAACAGAAACAAAAACAAAAGCAAAGTCTCTCTTGGTTAGAGGGATGATGAAGTAACTCCTGGGGCTGTGAAACGCTAGACAGGATTTACTCTTTGCAACCAAGGAAGCAGGGGGAGGACCAACGTAAGCCTGGATACTCATTCAATTTTGTATATGTTGGAAAGGCCCCCTAGGAAAACGTACAAGTCCTAAAACACAGGCCACACTTCCAGATTTTCACGTGTAGCCTGGACTCAACTGCACATCGCTTTTCTCAGAACCCTCATCAGTTCACGTCCTCCGGGCTTGTGGCAGATTCTTCCCTCTGAACTGTAAGATCCTCGAGCACCAGGGCCACCACTCTGGTTTGAATATGTCTTGAGGGTGTCGCCGGAGGAGGAGTCACATGCTAGAAGCTGGGTCCCCACTGTGGCAGGGTGGGGTCCAGCGGGAGGAGGTTAGGTTATTGGGGATGTGCCTGCAGGAGGGATTAAAGGAGTTCTTTTGGGACCCAGATTCGTTCCCACGAAAGTGGGTTACTCTAAGAGAAGAGCCTGCCGCTGGAGTGCTCTCTGGCTTTCTGTCTCACTGTGTGGCCCCTTGTTCATGTTCCCACCACAAAGCCTTCCACCACGAACCTTTCACCAGAGGCCAAATCAATGGTGCTACCTGATCATGGCCTTTCAGGCTCCAAAACTCTGAGCTAAAGAAACCTCTTTTGTTTATAAAATACCAAGCCTCCATATTTTGTTATAGCAACAGAAAATAAAGTAATACCGCTGTTTTCCCCATTTGATAGCTCTTCTCAGCACAGGTAGAGCCTGAGTCCTGTAGATATCTGATACACGCTCTTGGCCAGCCAGCCAAGGGACACTGAGGTATTCAAGGACATTCATCACGAAGACGGTGGAATCGCCAGCAATGTGCTTTTTTTTCTATTGAAAGCAAACAGGTCACCTAAGTTTATTCATCCCTCTGCTGAGCCCACACGGGGAGGTGACTGTGGATGGTGATAAGATTAGGTTTTATTAAAACATTTGCCATATTGTATTATGCAACTTTCCTTGTGAAATGAATTCAAATCAGGCAAGAAAAGAACTTCCACTGCAAATGGAACAGGGCACAGACACAAAGCAAAGACAGGCGGCAGAGCATGGCCCTGCCGAAGGTGTGTGGAGCAGGCACCTGCTCCACTCTAACATCTTTAATAATGATCTGCAAGATGGAGGCAACAACACACTAATGAAATTTGCATAAGAACCTTAATTGGAAGATGTCGCTGTCTCCGGGAAGGGCAGGGAAGTGATACAGATGCCTCAAAGGGGGTTTAAAGGCATCGATGGAAAATAACAAAATAAGATTTGGCGCAGAGGGAGAAAGACAAATTCAATTGGGAGGAAAGTCTAAAACAGGATATTCCCTGGAGAGAAGAACAATGCAAAAATAATGCTAAATGAGGTTTAGGCAGAGAGCCACCTTCGCCGTAAGTGTGACGTGGGGAAGACGGCCTTGCTGATCAAGAAGGGGGTGCACATCCTGGTGGCCAGGTGGCTGTTCCAACCCCAGGCCCTTCGTGCACCCTCAAACTCCAGCCTGGACCGCATGGGTGGTTGGGGTTCTGGACTTCCTGCCTGCAAAAAGGTCCACAAAGGGAGTTTCCTGTGCAAGATCATCCTGGCTCCTCCGTTGTCCAATTCCCAGAAGCTGCGTCCTCCGAGAGGGCACTGCGGCCAGGAAAGGCTGGCCCTGGCAAGTCCCTGGACTCGGGCCAGTCAGCTGACCCAACAGACAGACTCCTTGTGGTTTTCTGGACCAGCAGAGACCAGAAAACCGGGGAGACTGGGCTGTGCCGCATTACAAAAGATGCTTTGCTTTGCTTGGAGGTGCCAAAGCCGTTTCTGCTCCATAGCAAGTGTATCGGCTCAGCAAATATTTCGTGAGGCCGCACCAGGGCACGAGCATCCAGTGGGATGGAGCCTGCCTTGTTGGACTTCACACGCTGGTCAGTGCTGGCCTGGGCTTCAGTGGTCATCCGCCTCCCCAGGTATCAGGAAGAAGACGGGGAGGTGACTAGATGCTTCGCTATGCCATCCTCTGGACAATTGCATGCATCCAAAACCTTGGACCCAAATGAGAAAAAACCCAGCACGAACAAACAGAAGTCAACAGTGATGAAAGCAGTTGGAAAAGGGAATGAGGAATATAAATAAAAGGAAGAGGCAAGCCGTGGGTCGCTGTCCTGTTCTAATACATCGGTGACAGAGCAGTAGTTTTCTCAGGGTGATGGCCATTTGGGGTCTCAAGTCTGCAATTCAGTGACAGGCAACCCCTGCCTAACTGAGTTAGGGGATGCTGGAGTTAGCAGGTTGCATTTGAAGTTCAAGCTGCTGCCCTTACTAGCTGTGTGACCCTGGGCAAATCACTTAACATCTGAGACTTGGTTTTCTCCCCCAGAAAATGGTACTATATCAAGGATGCCTCTTTGGGGAACTGGTGGGAGGCTTAAGTAAAACAACGCGTTTAAAGTAGGCAGTCCTGTGTTTTACCCCTGGTAAGCACTCCTGGTAACTCAGATGAACTGATTAGTGTGCACAAGACAATTAACAGAAACCAGTGATACCGAACCAGTATGCCAATTATAGAAACAACACGTTTTGCAAAACAGCAAGTTCACAAGGCAGCCAGGCATGAGGAGAAAGAAAACCCACCTCTCAAGTTCAGCGCCTGGGAGCAGAGTGCAGAGGTATCTGTGGGCTGAGCCATGGGAAAGGTGATTGGAGGTTAACTAAGAGCAAGTGACGGGGTTAAGTCTGGAGGGTTCATGGAGGTTCTTCTTGGTTTCCCCAGCAGTTTCTTTCTTTCTCTCTTTCTCTCTTTCTCTCTCTCTCTCTTTCTCTCTTTTTTCTTTCTTTCTTTCTTTCTTTCTTTCTTTCTTTCTTTTCTTTCTTTCTTTCTTTCTTTCTTTCTTTCTTTCTTTCTTTCTTTCTTTCTTTTTTGATGCAGGGTCTCGCTATGCAGTTCAGGCTGGCCTTGGGCTCACTTTGTAGCCTAGGCTGGTCTCAAACTCGCAACAATTCTCCTGCCTCAGCCTCCTAAGTGCTGGGTCCCCAGCAGTTTCTGAAGGTCTTGGGTGGTGTCTCAGCCAGTTGTCTGTAACTTCCATCATCTGCAGTGATGTCAACACCAGCCTGACTCGTCCTCCCAGGCTCACGATGGCGGAGAGGCCTGCGCTCCCACGTTCTCTCCGTGTGCCGCTGTCCCCTGGTCTTCCCTTTGCTAAGGCCGTTTCCCACAGTCCTCATTTCATATGCGCTAAACGTGTACTGAGCACCTTCTCTGTGCTGGGCATGCATGGGGGAGACAACCATAAACGCCCCCCGAGTCTGGCCGGGGCTCTCCCACAGCAGAAGCCACTCGACAAACTGCTGCCCCTTTGTGCTCTTGGCACTTGGCTAAATCTCTTGCTTCCTACAGACAGCACTTTCGCTTCCTTCCCGTCTTTGGAATTTGAGCTTCTGGTGCTTTATTGCCGCTTTCCTGACCTCTGATCACTAAAGTCACCAAGCGGAATGTGACCGTCTCTGAGGGAAGGAGACCTGGCCAGTTTGATGGGGGAGGAGGCAGGGGAAGAGGGTGAAAACAGAATTAAGATGTGTTCTGTAGGCCAGGGATTTAGCTCAGTGACGTAAGAATCTGCCTGGCAAGTGTGAGGTCGTGAGTTTGATCCCTGGTACCATCAAAAAAAAAAAAAAAAAAAAAAACAAGAAGACACATTCTATACATTTACTCACTCCCCATAGTGAGTGCAATCATGAGGCACTGCAAACAGGGGCTGAGAAGAATAAAAATGTTTTAAAAGACCGGATTTAGCCTGGGCGTGGTGGTGCACGCCTGTAATCCCAGCACTCAGGAGGCTGAGGCAAGAGAATCAGTGCGAGCTTGAGACCAGCCTGGGTTACAAAGTGAGCTCAAGGACAGCCTGAACCACATAGTGAAACCCTGTCTCAAAAAGACAGAAAAAAAAAAAAAAAACACCCTGGATTTGAAAACCAGCTCTGCCCGTCGCTTGCGCTGTGACCAGTGGAGAGGGTCCTTAACTTCTCAGCGGGGAATTGGGGGTGACAGTGCCCACCTCCAGTGATTACTGCAAGGACTGAGATAAATCATCTGCTCAGGAAAGTGCATTTCCTGACCTGAAGCCAGTACTCAGGCAACAGTGCGAAGCCGAGGCGAAGCTGAGACCTCTGGCCCAGTGGCTTTACCCGTGATAGAAATGCGCATCATTTGGTCCACTGAAACCCAAGGGTTTCTTTTATTTTGCTTAATTTTATATTTATTTATTTTCTCAAAGGACAAACTATCTTGAAACCATTGACCTTGTTGAGGTCTGGGCCTCAGTTTCCTAATTTGTAAACTAAGAGGACAGCAAGCTCAATCATCTTTAAAGTTCTTCCTGTCCTAAAAGTCTAGGCGTCCAGGGATGGGGAGGACAAGCAGGGAGACCCCTGCCTCCTGATGGAAGTGTCAGAACAGGTGCAACAGGGAAAGGGGAGACCACAATGGAAGAGGGTAGAATGCCGGGGAGGCAGGGAGGCGGGACTTCGCCAGCCTGCGGCTGTGTGATTGATGGAACTTAGCGGGTGTAGACGCAGCCTAAATATCAAGGAAAGCTCTCTGACAGTGAGAGATGGGCCTTCTTAGAAATTCTTGGCGTTTGCAGCCAGGGTGCTCGGGCTTCCCGGGCGGGGCTCTGTCCTCTAGGGAACCCAAGGAGCTTCAAGTCAGCAATGGCTTTCAGGGTGGAGGTTTGGGGAGGAGGGCTTGGGTCCCTGACTTCAACCAGCACATGGTGGATGGAGAGCCGAGCCCGGAACACACCAGAACTCACTTGACTGACTGTGGTGTTGATGTCCTCCTGGGCCGGGCACCCCGAGGGCCTTTACGGAGTACTCCCAGGCGGTGCGTGGTACTGCACACCTGTAACCCAGCATTCAGAAGGTTGAGTTCAGGAGAAAGGCCGTGAGTTCAAGAAGCAGTCACCTCCACTGTACAGATAAGGAGACTGAGGTCAGAAACTCCTAAAGTCTTGTCTGGGGTCACATAATGACCAAGCGGTGAAAGTAGAATTCAAACCCAGGCCTCTGTATCTGAACCCTGGAACTTTCCACTGCCATGGAAGACAGAAGGAGCAGGTACCCCAAACGCAGTCCTGTCTCAGCAGATCCTTATTCCCCGGATGAAGTAAGGAGTGGGGCCTGGCGCCTTTATTTCAGTGTTCTCTCCTGTGAACTCGGCTACAGCTGAGGACACCGAGGGCCGTGGAAACTAGGTAGCGAGATATGTGAGCCAGTTTACGGCAGAGACTTTCCTGTCTCTTACCCCAGTGCTTTTTCTCATTTTTCTTTCTTTTCCTTTACTTGTGTCCCACTATCGTTATTTTTATTTATTTTTGGTACCAGGGATCGAACTCGTAACCTCGCACCTGCCAGGCAGGCGCTTGTGCGGCTGAGCTAAACCCCCGGCCCCACTGTCACTGCTTGTAAGAGGGGGCTTCTGTTCCCAACAGGGAGACTGTTGGGTTTGGAGTTGGCTTTGGAGGAAAGCAGATCCAGAAGTGGCTTCCAATGGGGACAAAGTAGGGGAAATGACTGGGGAGTGAAGGGTGGTGGTCCGGGGGCAGGACCTTTACCTTCCTGAGGCTCGGGCTTCTCTGAAACATGCAGCAGAGAGAGCACACGTCCCACCCTGGCCCCGCGGTCCGCCTGCTCCCGACCCCCAAGGATCTTCCTGGGGGTGGCAGGGAAGCGCCCAGGACATCCCTCCAACGACCCCTGTGGGGTACGCAGAGGAACAGGGGTGTGGTTCCCGAGCTCCCCTGCCTCTGTGTCCAGGAGCTGCTGACCCACACGCTTTTCGGGAAGAGAGAGGAACTTCAAAGGAGGCTGAAACTCCAGCTCTGCACATTTTTAATAGGCCTCAGGACGCAAATGACTCCGGGTCTTTTGGTTCCCTACGCTGCAGGGGCTTCCCAGGGTGATTAAGCAGCAGGTCACTCTTCGGGTCTCCTGTGGCCAGCTGTGCTCTCCGGGGAAGCAGAATCCAGGGGCAGGGGACCCACGGGTCCCTCTCTCTGCCCGCCACCTCCCAGGCCCCCCCCCCCCGCAGTAGGAGCCAGGTATTTGCAAACAGCTGCGGCCCACATGCACACACACAATCAATAGCACGAAAGATAAATCTGCGGCGATTGACTCCAGGCTGTCCTGTCACTAAGTGACGATGAAAAATGATCAGCACTTGAATACATTGCATTTTTATCTTTAAATCTTTCTACAGAAGTGGTGTCAATAGCAGAGCACTAAATAATCTCTAGATAGCAGGAAGATGCAAGAACATTTTTTTTTCCTTCCTAGAAGATGGATGTAGCTTTTTCAGAGGCCTTAAATACTGAAGCAAGGAATTAGCTCTCCCAGTGCCCTACCATGACTGGCCGCCTGGCCGGTCCTCCGAGGACGATTTGAATACCTAACTCCACTCTTCCATCAGTGTTCTTTAAATAACGGTGCTTGGCTCTGAGCACCAGAGGCTCTTTCCAAGCCCTAATGAATCCATCAATCAAGGCT
>RJWM01027977.1:0-26194 GCA_004363535.1 Dasyprocta punctata | reverse complement strand
GATCTACCATTTCCTAGCTACGTTATCCACACCTAGCCTCAGAGTAAACTTTAGAGACTCATTCCATTCTTCTGACCAGTGACTGACTCAGGAAATGATATGAGCCAGTGAGACTCAGGGGACTTTTTGCTTGCTTTCTCATAAGTAAAAATGTTTCCTCTGTCTTCCTTGTCAGTCACCAGAAGAAAACCTTTTCTCTGGAGGGGCAGTAGAAAAAGTCTAGCACAGCAATTTTTGAGATGAGAAGAAACATGCAGCTGCCAGAGTTTCACAGGTAGATAAAGTCAGCCTAAGAGATGGCCACTGTGAGAGAGATGTGTGAACTGGGCCCTTGATGGAATTCTTTGAGCCAGTGGACCAGTCTTTGTCAAATATCAGTATTACTTCTAAGGAATTTGTGCCTATCTGAGCAGGTGTATTGTTTCAGTTTACTACACTCAGGAGAATCTACAAACGGACATTGTATCTCTTAAAATGAAAAGAAAGGAAACAAAAAAGTCTTTGTTCTTTTATCATTGGCTCTCTATTCTCTTTACCTTTGCAATAATGGTTTCATGAATTCTTTGCAATAATGGTTTCATGAACATTAAAATCCACCAGTCCTAAAGCTTATTTTTAATTCTCACCACCAGATAAATCTACCTCCTTTCTCTTTTCCCAATATTCATTCATATTTTTCTACTAACAATTCTTTGTATCAGATAATAAAATGAAAATGAAAATATCTTCATTAAAATGTACTAAATGTTCCAGAAATATTTTACTTGATACTGGAATGTGATCTTCCAAATTCAGATTTACTTCAATTTTACAACAGTCAATGCCAAGAACTGAAATCATTATTTTTAATTCAACATTCATTCATTATGGAGCTGGAATTTCAACTTATTGCCAGAGAGAAGCTCCAAGAATACATCAGCAAAGAAACATTTTCACAGAATGCAAAAGAATTTTTAAATTATATTATACATAATTTATCCCTTATCAAATGTGTATGCTTTCAATAAATGATAAATTTTATATTCAATAAATGATAAATTTTATATGGATGTAATTTGCTGGTAATGCATGAAACTGTATACACAACTAATGATGTCATATCCGAGATATTGTTTACAATTGTAACAATAAGATATGCTAAAATAAAGTTTAAACTTTAAAAGATGGTTTATATATAATCTATAAGATTGCTTAATATGGGAAAGTTCCTGGAGTTCTAAAATTTTAGAACTTTCTCTTCACATGATGATTTAAAACTAGTTGAGATTTTCAAAGTTGTCAACTCCAAGAATGTTGGGCTCAAAATAATGAAACAGAAAAATGAGTCTGAACTGAGTTATGGAACTCTCAGAAAATTATACTTGTGCATTTATATTTGTAGTGAGATATTAATGCATCAAATCATAGGCCTATTGTGAAAATTCAATGAGAGACTTGTGAAACTATTCTGGAAGACACTATACAAATTGAAATATTGCAGATTAGTATCACTACAGCAGTGTTCGACAAAGAAATGATTGAGAAATATGTTGAGTAAGTGAGTGAGCATATAAATTAATCAGAGTACTATAAAATTTGCAGTTCTGTTTTTATTGTATCCATACCCCTCCAAATTGAAAGCAAATACTCAAATACTTGCACACCAATGTTCAAAGTAGCATTATTCATCAAGCCAAAAGGTGAAAATAATCTAAATGTCCACAGATAGATAAATAATAAAACAAGATGTGGTACCTTAATACATTATAGAATTACTCAGCCTTAAGAAGGAGTAATAGATAACTACAACGTAGATGAACTTTGAAAATATTAAACTAAGTTAAATAAACCAGGCATAGATGAACAAATATTGACTGATTTCACTTATGCAAGATATGTAAAGTCAACACATGCAGAGACAGAACACAGAACAGAAAACTAGGGGATGGGGGAAGGAAAGCAGGAGTTAGTGTTTAATGCATATAGTTTCTATTTGAAATAATGAAAAAGTTCTGGAAATAGATAGCAGTAAGTGTTACACAATATTGCAAGTGTACCTAATAACACTGAATAGAACACTTAAATGGTTAAAATGCTACTTTTCATGTTACGTATATCTTACTATATTCAAAAAAGAAATTGTGTTATATTTTGGAGAGTTGTGTTTATCAGTTATTTTTTGTTTAAAAATAATGAAAAGATAATTAATATTTATCAATTTTTTCTTTCATCAGGAAAAATAGAGGGAGAATGAACTGTGGTATCTTTTTCAAGGGCTGAAGGGAAAAATCTGTCAACTCAGAATCCTACATATGAGATGTGATCAAAATATATGGTGAATGTTTAAAATTTTTAAATTTATTATAGTAAAAGACATATTGCCATTTATCTCTCTAACACACTTATTCCATTGTTCTTGCCACCTTCTGAAGCAGTCCTGGAAGTCGTCTTTCATGAAAGGCTCTATGAGTTACCATCAAAAATACAGTGAATGCTATTTCTGAGTATCATCTAATAAAAATGCATGGTTGGAAAAATATTATGGTTTGTCTCTGTTCAGCTTATTCATTAGATTTGTTTTGTTTTTTGTTTTTACTATTTTCTTTTTTGGTACCGGGAATCAAACTCGGGTCCTCATGCTTTCCAGGCAGGTGCTGCGCCACTGAGCTACACCCCCAGCCCTGTTCATCAGATTTGACAGCATGGGACTTCTGACTCTTGCCCATAGTCAAAATGGCCATGACAGGTAAACATTTTGCATCAATTCAGGACACTGAGGCAGTCACAATTGTACAACTAAACACATTCAGGAAAGAAGACTTCCAGAACTTCTTCTTAAAGTGACCTAATGATGAGATAAATATGTTCAAAATGAGGGGGTGTGTTTTGAGGAAGACTGATGGCAATGTGTCTTTTAGAGTAATAATTTTTTTTAATTCAGACATTAGCAGTTATTTGTCAATCACACCCCATATGACTAAAATAGTCTTCCAGAATGATGGGTAAATCAAGACATCTTCAGATGAAAGAAAATGAAAAGAACTTGCAAGCTGTAGATTTAATCTAAAGAAAGTATTTAGAAAAAAATGATAAAAAAGGAAACATAAAACATTAAGAAGAAATTGTGAAAAGAGTAAAAGTTATAGATAAATACATTCTATATTTCCTCTCACATCCTAAATTATGGTTAATGGTTGAAGCAAAAAACGATAGTATTTTCTGAGATAGCTTGCAATATATGTACAGCAAATATTTAAGCTGATTATATTACAAATAGAGGAGGACAAAGAGACTTTAGAGAAGGGAAATATTTTATACTTAAACATGTGAAATAAGTACACGCATAGAATGTGATAATTTATGTTTCTGAAACGCAAGGAAACCACTACAAAAGCTTCAAAAAGACAAAACTCAAAAACAAAAAGAAATGTTCAAATAACCAACAGAAAAGCAGAAAAAAAAAAAACACAGAATGGAAAAACATAGAAAATAAGCAGAAAACAATTTAAATCTCACACTTCAGCCCTAACATAATAATTACATGAAATAGAAATGGTCTAACCACAGTTAAAATCAAAAATTGAAGAATGGATTTTAAAAATGTTAAATGGTTATCTGTTCTATGTAAAAAAAAATACAAATAAATGAAATAGACAAGTTTAAAATAAAAGTATGGCAAAAGTTGTATCATACAAACAGTAAAAAGAAAGCATGGTTGTGTTAATAACAGATAAAGTAGATCTCAGAGCACAGTTACCAGAGCAAAGAAAGAATATTACATAGTGATAAGTTCAGTACAAGAGCACTGATTATGATAAATGTGTGTGCTAACAACAGCACTACAAACATATGACACAAAAATGATACAATTAACAAAAGAAATGAATAAATCCACAACTATAGTAGAGACTTCAACAACACTTTCTCAACAATTGATAGAACCTTTAACAAAAGTCATCCAAAGTTCAGGAGCTAATAACATCATGAAACAACAGAATATAACTGAAATTATAGTACACTCCACAAAACATCTGAATCCATACTCTTTTTTGAGTTTCCACAAAGCACATATAAAGATAGAGAAAACAATCACAGACTGGAAAAAAATATTTTAAAACCACGTATCTTACCAAACCACCTCCTCCCCTTTTATGAAATCTCTAATATGCATAAACTCTCAAAATTAACAGAACAGAAAAAACTCCACAATATAATTTTAAAAGTTTGTTGATTGAATAGAGATGGAATGAGCAAGTAAGGTAACTGAAAGCATCCTCCCTGTAACTTTATCTAACTCCAAATTCTGTTCTCTGGAATCACCAAGGTCAATTCTTTTCATTTGAATATATAAACTGATTTTGGGTCTCACATAACATCCATCAAACTTTTGCGTAAATCACATTCTACCAAAGCTAACCATTGTACAGATTAAAATAAAACTAATTTCAAAAACCATTTTCTTAAAACTTCTAAGTACCAGGAACTGTGTTACATATTGTTGAGAAGACAAAAGTAGTTAATAAGATCCTTGACATCAAGTATTTTATTATTTTGTAAAACAGGATATAACAGCTACATGATAAATACAGATATTGAAACTGAAATAAGGGAGAGAGAAAGAAAGAGAAATAATACTTCAAATATAACAAATACTTCTGGATGTGAGTAATTCATGAAATAGATTTACAATAGGAGACCAACTCCAAAGATATTCTTTGCGTAATTAGCTAATATACAAAGCAAAGCTGAACTCATTCCTCCTCCCCTTTTATGAAAAGTGCAAAGGATTCCCTCAATAACGATCCTACCATGGTGAGTGAGTGAGAAGCAGATGTGGTTGATTAGAACACAGTCTCAAGCAGCCTGAAATCAAAGAAAAATCAGCAAGGAGGAAAAAGCTAAGAAAATCTCTAGAGACAAATAATTTCTGTGACCTTGGATCATTCTGGCTGGGGCAGCAATATTACTGACCAGATCCATCTGTAAAGGTGAGCTGGTAAGATTGCATAGCTTCATAGATTCATCTTCATCAAGAAGAAAAGAAAAATTACTTTGTGAGAAACTTATGCATGAAAGCATTAAACTAGGCATCAAAGAGTTTGAGTCAAACTGAAATACCCATCTTCATACTGGCCTACGGTTCTTTTTTTCTCATCTGGCTTTGTCAGCAGGGTAATGCTGAGCTTGTAAAATGAGTCTGGACATATTCCTTCCTCTTCGATTTTTTGGAATATTTGGGAAGGATTGCCTTAGTATCTCTAAATGTTTGGTAGAGTTCAGTCATGAATCAAGTCCTGAATTTCTTTTTGGTGGGCGTTCGTTTAATTACTGATTTACTCTCCTAAACTGTTATTCATCCTCTCAAAATTTCTGTTTCTTCCTGATTCAGTGTAGGTAGCTTGCATATTTCTAAGAACTCATCCATTTCAAAAATACTATCCATTTTTTTCCATGCACAGTGACTTGTAATAATCTCTTATGACCAATGCATTATACATTGTCACATAAATTCTAACATCTCCTCTTCCCTTCTTAGATTTCTAAACCTCATTCTAGACATTATTGATTCCAAATGCACAATAATATACTATTAAAATTTAAGGTAGTACCATCAGTACTGGATTATTTCCTAGACTTCACGAGAACAAGAAGCATATGGTTTTGCTCACCATAATATAAACAGGAACTATTACAGTACCTGGCATAGTAGGTATTTGCTACATGATTTTTAGATGCATGGATGAATGGATGGATGGATGGAGGGAGGAAGGGATGGATGGATAAATGGAGAGATATACAGATGTCAAGCAAATGCATTACTGAACTGCATGGATGGATGGATGAAAATTGAAACTGCCTAGCTAAAATATACTGACCAAATGATTATGTGTCAGGTCTATAACGAATTGCTGAAGTGACATTCTACATAATGTTCATACAAGAAACAGAGTTCCAAACAAAAGAGAAAAAATAGCTGTTGTGTAAGTGGCTGAATGATTACCCCAAAATTGTTTTCCCAGTGGGTATTGCTTTAGTTATTCAGCTGGGTGAAGAAAATGAATTGGATCGGAGTATCCAAATATCTTTTATTCTTTTGGAAAGAATAGTGATCCACATTATTCGAAATAATAGAAAAGTACTAGCTGACAAATAAATTCATTAACAAGAAATTTTACTTCCCTAAAGACTGTACTACTATTCCTTGGTAGCTAGCAAATTTCCTTCCTGACTTCAAATGTATGTGTGATTCAGATGACAATTAAAAGGGAACTTGATGAAAACAGATTCAGAGTTAGATGATGCCAATGCTTATTATCATTGAGTTAGGATGGTTTGATGCAGTCATGCCTCTAAGTAGATGAATCTGCTGAATGTAATAGACCTCCCCAACTCAGTGAGTCAGGAGACTGTCTCTACAGACAGGACAAGAGACATCTCATTGTCTTCCACCCCCATACCAGACTCCTTCTACCTATCTCTCCCACTTTTGCTCTTTGTAAGACTTTGATCTTTCCACATTTGTGTCCTTAGAAAAATAAATTTATCTTTTTCATCTATTAAGGCCACACAAGTTCTTTACACAGTTTAGAGATAATGTTCATTGCTAATACATGCAGCAGATGATAATAAGAGCTAAATTTGTGGTATAATGAGTTTTAGAGACAAGGAGTATAGATAATTTATAGAAAGACACAATATGCCAGCCTAATTCAGCAACCATGGGAGTATATAAAGGTAGCAATTCATATAATACCAAAAGCCACATGATGGGAAATTTACAACAAAGTGACTGAGGTGACTGTTAAGAAGACTGAAGACATAAGAGAAGTTGAATTTTGATGTGGTGCAAGTGGAATTTTTACTTCATCCCAAAAACAATGAGGAGCCACTGAAGGACTCTGAAAGATGGCACATGGTTGAGTCTTTCTTGTACAAAGGTAACTCGTTATCCTTCAATGATTTGGAAGAAGAAAAAGTTGAGTAATAGTAAGTGTAACAGATAGTGATTATTAAAGGTAAGTCATCAAAGTAGGGACAAACAGCATAGGAAAATATCAGTGATGTTTATGTGGAACCTTTTAGGACTCAACATGTAACCAGATACAATGGGGAGAAAATAGGGAGGATGCCCATAAGATGCATAGAAATTTATTTCAGGTGACTGTATGAATCTGTTATGATTTCTCAAAATAAAAAGTATGTCTGAGGGGAAAATAAGAAGTGCGACTGAAAGGAGAAACGTAATGAGTTACATTTGTCTTGCTGAGTTTGAAGCTCCTGTGGGACTTGTCAGTGGAAATACTGAGTAAGCAAATGAGTGTGTGCAGATTGGAAACATAAAATCAGTCAGGCTACAAACAGAGAGTTGAGAGCCAGCAACATCTAGATAACAACTGATACCATGGAAAGAAGATAAGTCCAACCATAGAGAAGCAAAGTACAAGAGAGAACTCTGGATGAGGGAATCTGAGCAGGCAACCAGGAAAAAGCAAACCAGGAGCAAAAAGGATCAAATAGTGAGTGGGCAAGAGAAGAGACCATGAGGCATACTTAAATATGGTATATGGCCTTTAATCCAAGCACTTGGGAGACTGAGGTGGGAGGAGCATTGTGAGTTCCAGGCTGGCTTGGGCGACAATGCGAGCACAAGGCTGGCCTGAGCTACACAGTGCGACCCTGCCTCAAAAAACCAGGGCCGGGAGTTTGACTCAGCAGCTTACGCGCCTGCCTGACAGATACGAGGCTGTGAGTTCAATCTCCGGTGTCGCAAAATAAATAAATAAATAAATAAATAAATAAGGTCTATGAGGGAATGTTTTCAATATGTTTAACAATGTAAGTGACCTTTATCAAGGAACTCTTAGTAAAGTGGTAGGAATGGAGTCTCATCTGGAGTGATTAGCAAAATAAGAGGCAAATATGTAGTGTCAGAGAGTCTGATACGAGAACCCATCATCCCTATTGTTTGGCTCTTGTCAAATTCATCAATCTTATCCCTCTTCATGCTCCATTCAGGCCCTACAATTCAGTCATTCAAAAATTCGTGTCATTTCCCAAACATACCAGATCATTTCTTACCTTTTCTCACATATCCTTCTTCTAAAAGCAAGCAAAAGTGTTTCTGCTTCCAACAGGTCCCCCAGCCCTCCACCCTTGTGTCTTAGTCACTTTCCTAGTCATTGAGACACAATTCCCAACACCTGCGATTTAAAGGACAGGCTTATTTTGACTCATATTAAGCAGGAAGGCATAACGGAAAGGTCTAGCAGGGGAAAGATGCTCACGCTTGTAGTAGACAGGAAACAGTGAAGGCAGGAGCTAATTTCAGGCTAACCCTCAGTAGTCTGCCTCTTCTGAATAGGCCCCATCCCCTAACAACACACTGTAAAGTATATAAAGTTTAAAACTATAGCTATAAACTCTTTGGTGAACTAATCCATAAGTAAATGTAGTGCCCCATGATTCAACGACCTCCAAAAATCCCAGCTCTGCATGCATAAGGCTTTGAGGTAATATCTAGACATAAACCATAACAATATGTGCCTCCCAGAATAGACATGGCCTTTTCTCCCTTTGACTCCTACTATGCCCACTGCATAAATCTATCCTGATGACTGTAATTGCAGCCAAGACCTTGACTCTTGGAAATCCCCAGTTTTTATATGAATATGGTAATTGCAGAAATAGCCACAAATGTTCTCTACTCTTGATTCGCATCATTTTGCAAGATGACTTTGCTGCTTGACTTATCAAAATGTTCTTCCAATTCTTGAATCAAATTTTGAACCTTTAGTTGGATTAACCAAATACAACACTAGAAAACGTAACACAAGTAAGGCTTGAAAAGCACTCACCCCTGGATACATTAGGGACCTGATCACTTTCTGGGCAAGCATAATCTAGCTAGAGAAAAGGAGGCCATATGGAAGAGAAAGATCTCTCAATATCCTGCAATTGCCACATGTGTGCAAAAACCAATCTAAAACAGGAGGTTTGATTTTGTGTACACCACAATCAAGCCACCCATGAAGCAATTTTAAAAAACAGTAACTACTGTTTTAAGCCACTAAGTTCTACACTGGTTTTTTACATGACAAAAACTAACAGAGAGTAAATAAGAAACCACATGGAACTTCATTCATTTCGTCAAACTGTCCTTAAAACTCACGGAGTAAGTAGCCAGAAATGGCAAGAATTGTGTCCCTCAATGTTACATTATTAGAGATAAGATTCTTCGATGTCATTTACCCTATACTTCAAAAAAGTGAATATCTTTTTAACTATAGTTTTCAAAAAAAGTGAGGGAGATTCCAAATAAATTCAGAGACTGAGGAAAGATAGGAAAGGTCAATGCTGAGTATACAACTGCAACTGACACATTGAGCCAGAGATTTAATAAGAGAGTAGCATTCAGGACTGAGAGTTCATGAGGACAAAATGCCCAGGGATGGACTAGACAACAGAAGCAGGTATAACTCAAAGAACCAATCAAATTTAGGAACTGGGAGCCATTGCCAGAAAAGGAATCACAGATTTCAGTGTAAATTAAATTTCTTCTCTCATACTAACAAAAAATGTCCAATTTGTTTCAAACATTCAAAGATATGTTACAGTTTTTACCTTATGAATAACTTGCTCAATAATTCATAATCAATAAAATTATTATCACTGAGATTTCAAATTGTTTCTGGATTTTAAAAATAATTTATTTTGGAGATCATCATTAGACTAACTTAAACTTGGTTAAAAGGAATAAATACCAAGAATGCTATTCTTCAGAGATGCTGATCTGCTAAACCAAAGGAAAGGAATATTTTACTCTCAGTTCTTCAATGGATCTTCACTCTGAAACTAGGTTAACCTTAAATGAACCACAGCTCCCAAAGATATTCTCCAACAACTGTATTTTTTCCTTGAGAATCTGAAAGCAAAATTTGTCCTAAAATATTTCTATTTGTTTATGCCCAAGGAGATCAATGATATTTTTTGAGTGAAAACACATTAGAATTTCACATGAGGTTAGAAATGTTTTTGTCTTAGGAAAAAGATATGTTAGCTTTTGTGTCGAAGAAGGTAAAAGCGAAATGCTGTGGAATATTCAGTCTAATGAAAATTAACCATCTGAGTATGAAAACTTTCTAACTATTTTATATATCACAAATACTTAAAATCTTTGGGAGGAGACACACCATAAACAATTGATAAATACACATGCTGCTGATGAACTGAGGCATACAATAGTGGTTTCTTTCTTCTCTCTAAAAATGATTAACTTAGACTGGATGTGGAGGTGCAGACCTGTAATTCTAGCCCACTTCGAAGTTGAGGCAGGAAGATTGCAACCTTGATCCAACCCAGGCAACTTAACAACTTAATAAAACCCTATCTCTGAATAAAAAACAAAAAAAGGGCCAAGGATGTAGCTTTGTATGAAGGCCCTAGGCTCAATTCCCTACTACAAAAAAAATTAACTCAGCATAACCAAGATTACTAATCAAATTTCAAGCATTTTTAGAGCATCTTTCATTTGTATATTCGCTCAGCAAATGTTTTGTGAGAAATTATTATGTTCCAGATGCTGGTTCTAAATGCTGGAATAATGTGGTTAACAAGGACATGGTCACCTGCCTTCACAGAATCCAGTGGAGAAATCCAAAAATAAGCAAGATAATAAATCAGTGAGAAAGTTGAGCTTTTACGATATGTGCAAAAAATGAAATAATAAAAACATTAGGGTAGACAAAAATATTTTATCTGACTTTAAGTGATTCCTAGAAGACCCATGGTATGAAAACTGAGATTCAAGATATATAGGAAATATAAACAAGAAAAAACAATTAGTGATGTATGTGCAGGCTGACAAGATCCAGAAATAGCACTGATTATGTTTGAATAAATAAAATGACAATGGATCAAGGATAAAATGCAAAGGAAAAACAGAGATACATGTGCAGGTATCTTACAACTGAACAGTTATCCAACCCATAATACTCTTTGTCTACTAACTTCCCTGGTTGATAGGCCATGCTCACTTGGCAATGCCACCGGAAATGTGGAAAGAGGCACTGAAGTGGCCACAGGAATGTGGTCACCACCTACTGTTGAATATAACACTTGCAAATTATCCTTGCCTTTTCTTCAGTTGCATCACTTTCAGAAACCTAGACACTTTTATATTTCTTTCACTTAATAAAGAATGTTTTAATTAGCCAGTGGATTGAAAAGAAGATTTGTGAAATGCTTTTCTTCCTGTTACCCAGAATATATAGTATATAGTACAGTTTTGCATGTCATTGACCCAGGGTCCAGCAACACTGAACCTTCAAATTATCCAAAATTAATTCGCTACAAATAAAAATTTGCTTGATTTCCTCATTGAATATTAGCATCAGGAATTAGTTTTCTTCTCTGCCACTATTCAAAAAGGCATAAATGTCTTTATTTTGTGTATTAACTTGCATGTTTCATTGTAATGGAGTTACTTTAGAGATGCTAGCAAGTAGAGAACCACAGAGCATGACTGAGAGACAGCAGGGAGAAGGTCAAGCTCCTCATCAACAAGAGCAGACTTTTCACACCACTGACCTAAAAGCTTAAAAAATGCTTAGTCACGTGCACAAGAACGGCCTGCACCTGCAAGATATGTTAGATCCTTATGAACAATTAGCACAGCAAAGAGAATGGACTGATTGATTCCAAGAGAGAACAAAGGTGCTAGGGCTAGTGATGGAGAGTTGTGAGCACTTTGGAGGTTAGGTTTCGACCTCACAGATAAATGCAAAAGGATGTAGAGCTTTGGGGCTGAGGTATAATAGGAATTCCATTGCTTCAGGAAGATGTTATAGATATGTAAATTAGTTCAAAGTTGAGAAAGTGTCTTCTCTTTGGACAAATTTTAACTCTTTAAACAGAGCATTCAACGAATCTCCAGACTGGTAAGTTAGTTTCATCCTTAACTTTTTTTTTGCAGTGCTGGAGATGGAACACAGGGTGGTAGGCAAGTACTCCACCCCTGAGCTACATCCTCACCACTCCCTAACATTCTCTACAAAGAAGGTTATGGCACTCACTCCTTGCTAAAGTTAATATCCTCGAAATTTCTTTCTGCTGTCTCCTATATAACATTATCTAGAAGCAACCATTCAACACTCAATTCATCAACGTACACTGGTTTCTGAGTCAAAACAGTCATTTAAAATATTTTTTATTCTGTTCACCACTAAAATGGTCAATGCTCATATTTGCAAACTAATTTGGTTTGTACCCAAAGTCATCGAAGTTTCTAACTGTAATGTGTTCACTGGCTTTGGCAGGTTTTGTATGACTGAACTGTTGACATAAAGCATCTTTGGACCTATGGAATTTTTTACAATTATTGACTAATTAGATTTAAATGTAAAATACTGGGCAAAGTCTACTTTATTTTATTTTTCTCCCATTCAATATTCTTGTGACAGTGGTTGTGGGAGGAGAGAAATGTACATATTTAAATATCAGACACATGGTCTATCAAAAGTAAGAACTGCTGTTCTTATAATTGCTCAAATGTGAGTTCTGCATAAAGTTTGAATGCTTCTCAAAAACGTGAAGAGTTACTTTGCTTAAAACAAGTAAAAAGGCAAAAATAAATAATCAATATCATAAGCCCTCCTTGGTTTATCTTACAACTTACAGATAGAGCAAATTTTCAAGTCCTTTGAAAGCAGTCCTGGAAATCTTCCTGATTTGATTGCTGTTCAGGAGACTAAAACAAACAAATAAATAATTCCAGAATAAGAGACAGATTCTGCAAATATAAGAATCCTGCTAAATATAATGCTTTAGACAATTAAAAAATATTTATGGACATGTTCACTGAATTTAGAAATGTATAATTTTCTATTTTAAAAGGCTATATTAAAACATCAGTTTGTCACAAAAGACTATTCAAATATAATTTATATTTATTAAATTACCCCCAAAACATCACTAAAAGAGCATTAAAAATCCAAGGGCAAAATTCTTGTTTTCCTGAAACCTGTCATCTAAAAGGAAAATTGTCAACAGTCATAATAACAAAGGGATGAATTCCTAAACAAACAGATGGAGAGTTTATAACAGTTAGGCATAAGTATCTTCCTTGGAAAAATAAATATCACGGCTATTGGCACACAATGGGATCTCATTGTGTATTTGTTGAACTGTCAAACCCAGAGTCAATTACGCCATAGGACATGAAGCTTTTATTATATAGTAGTATCAAATGATCCAAAAATGATTTCTATAAAGATTCAGGGAGAAAAATAACAGGTGGCAGAAATATATTAGATTTGAACACTAAAACAAGTTTCAAGAAAATCACTGTTTTGAACTATGAGAGACTTGGAACTCTAGCAAGTGAAAATTAGAAATTTGTTTTCTGCTAAATACATGTGAAATTTCTTTCAAGTTTAAATTATTATTCAGTGTCTAAATGCATGGGCAAAGTCTGCTAATTGGCTTGGCACACACATCCCTGAATGTTCTCTAATATCTAAAACTCTCAAACTTTCTAAATAGCTATTGCCAGAGTCAGATGCAAAGGACTTAGTATACTATATTTGTTCTGTGCATTTTCTCTTTTGTATGACTGATTAGGAATCAGTATTTTTGGACAGTGGAATAGTTGATTTAGTTGTGATACATACAATACATACATAATTTCACAGAAAACGTAGAGATTCCCAATGTTACCTGTTTCTAATCTGCTCATTATAACCCTGAACTGCCCCCAAACATTTGCAGCTACTAAATGACACCCCAGCAATGTCACCAAAGTCACTCCTACCATAAAGGAGTACTTAGTGTCTTGGACATCAGGAAGGCAGAATATTCAATCCACAGCATGCATTAGAGCTGATGCTATGGAGCAATAACACCAATTATCACAAATATTTCTTAGCTTTAGTCAACAATCCAATAAGATTTATAGTTCACCATGTGTTTCAGAAATTTTTAAGCTAGCCAAATGCAACATAATCAATATACAGTTAATAACAGAAACACATACTGTCCTGAGAGAATTTGTTATTTAGTTACTCTCTATATATACTTTCATTCTATTGTTTGACACCAATTAATGTATTTCTTTTAGGTTCTAAAACTGCCACCATCCAAATACTGTCACTTGAAGAATGATTACTCTGTCCTCATATTCCAACTCATATTGAATAGGGTCTATATGTTCTACATGTGTGTGTATATATACTTGTGTAATTTGTGTGTGTAAGCATAAATATATAATTTTCACATTTGCAGTAGTGTGTGACTGTGTTAATGAATGTAAATGAATCCCAATCTTGTCTAGACCATAGACCATAGGGAACAATTTGAGTAAATGTTTTCTTAATTCTACCAAAGATGATATGTAGGAGACAGAGGTTGATTTGTTTTATATGAAAGATCCTTTTGGGCAACTCTGCTTAATTCTATTTCAAAACCACAGCTGAGAAAGGGAAAAGGTACAACATGGCATAATCCTTCTTCTGTGTATAAAATGTGCTTGAAATCTTTGTTCCTATATATTCTTATGTACTTACCTAGATTATGGCAAAAATAAAACATGCAATTTACAAAATCTCACTGAAGTTGTTCATATTTTTAACATTCTAATTCACTTATGAACTTGAATAATTTAAAGTATAAGATCAAAAAATTTAACTCACAGGTTTTGTTGGAAATGCTTTTATTTCTAACAAAAAAATTCACTAAAATGATTCACAGTTGAATGTATTTTCTAATCACAAATACATATTTCTTGTCAACCTTTATTCAAAGCATTGTTTTCTGTCAAAATATCTTTATTATAATTTTAATGGATAGAATCTCTTCCTAGCAATGTTTCAGTTAGGACCTTATAGACACTCTTATTTACATTATCTTTGTTTTATTTTTCATAAATAATTATATTTGAAATTTATGAGCGAAATTAACTAGATTTGAATGTAAAATACTTGGTAAACTCTGTTTTGTTCACAAATTCAGGGCAAAAAACAGTATTTCATACCCTTTCACCAAAAATCAGAATAAACCAGCAAATCTGCAGTTGTGTTCTGTATCCTAGTCCTGCCTAAAATGTCAAGGAAGGTGAAAATGCTGCACAGAGAAAAATGTTACATTTTATTGAGGAAATAAAGGAAAACAATTTCTGAAAACAGGAGATATGGTTATATTGATGATCAAACTGCGGGGTGGGGGAGAAGTCATGATAGACTAATGGTCTAGTATATTAGCTGCACCATCTTGCATAAGTAGAGCATGTGTTTCCCACAGCACACACACAAACTTACTCAATACTATACAAATAAATACTGTGTGGTTGGAAATATTTTGGCAAAAAATGCCAAGTGGCTTCTAGAAAAGACAAAAGCCTTTTGCACAGTTGTATATTTATCAAAGTGCAAAATCTTAAAGCATAAAATGATAAAAGCAAAATAGAAAGTTGCCTGAACTGAGACACCTAGTGCTCACCTCGTCGTCCATGAAGAAGAACTGAAGTAACAGGTCTTTGGAAGTGAGTGACTATAGGGGAACACTAGAAATTAGCAAGAGAATGACTGGAACTTTGTAAGAGTCAGAGGCCTGGGACAACAGCATAGTAAAAAAAAAAAACCCAAAATATTCCAAACCCAAACTCACCAGCACAGTGACTGTGGTGTGATTCCACATGGTGACCTCACTGCATGGGGTGGGTACTGAAAAACTGAGGAGAACACAGGGTGCTGCCATTGAAAACCAAGAGACCAGAGTGCTTGCCCTCTGAGAACAGGTGGACTTGTGCCACACACACAACTTTTATGACTGAGTCTGAGCATCACAGGGAAGATGCTGTATTTCCCACCCCTTCCTATCCCCCATGCAGTACCTAGACCTGTACCACTGACTGGAGAACGAGTATGTCAGACCGCTCACCACTACTGGGGCTGCCAGTGTCAGAGTGCCTGCTACCTAGAGGGCAGGCCTCAACAGCATCTGAGAAAATCTCATTCATCTAATAAGCGCTGCCACCTCCATTTTAGGAATAGACACATAGTGAGCACCTCGCATCCATTGCTGGCGGCACCACACATGCCTCAAGTGCTAGTGTGTCCGTCCTTGTGCGTGCCACAGAGATAGTGGGTCTCTCCAACTCACTACAATATACACAACCAAAGAAGCTGTATGAAGATAATGGTCCTCAGACAGAACCAAGACCAACATTACACAACAAGCCAACAATCCAAGACACTTCTTCAGGAGAAAGCCACTTGCTAAGGAGGTTACTCCATAAAAGCAGCAAAGGTACCTAATGCACAGGATACAAAAACCTCAACACAGAAACACAGGAAATATGAAAATACATGGTAATGAGGTGCCTCCAAAGGAACATAATAACTTTAAAAGAAGCTGATATGAATGAAATGCCTCATAAAGAATTGAAAAGAATAATTACAAAATATTCATGAGATCTAAGGAAATAATAAATGGCAATCACGATGGTTAATAACAGTAAATGGTTAAATGAAATTAGGATGACAATGAAAGATATGAATGAAAAATTTATCAAAGAGAGATGATGGCAAAAAACAAACAGAAAAGAAAAATACAGTTGAACATCTCAACACACTAGATCAAGTGGAAGGAATGATATCCAAAAACAAGTATTTTGAAATATCATATTCAGACCAAAAAAAGGTTCAAGAGAGTATTCAAAGATGAAGAGACTACTCAATACCTAGAGAACAACATTAAATGAACAAATATCACATTTTTGGAAAACTGAAAGATAAGAAAAATGTTAAACACACAGAAAAAGTACTAAATGAAATAACAGCAGGAAATTTCCCTAATCTTGGAAAAGATACAAATACCCCCACACAGGAGATTTACAGGACACAGAAATGATCAGAAAAGATTTTCACTGCATAATATTATAGTCAAGCTGTCAAACATACAAAACAAAGAAAAAATTTTAAAATTGCAAGAGAAAAGTCACCCATATATGTTCACTTTGTTACCCTTTTCTTTATTGATTAAAAGAGTCCTTTGTATTAAAAAATTAAGCTTTAACATAAAGTGTTTCAAATACTTTTTCAAAGTTAACATAAATTGTACTAATTTTGGCTATATTAATCATGTCATACAGATGTTTCAAATTTTGTATGTAATGAAATTTATTCATTGCTTTTTATGCTTCTTAAGATTTTTTTTATCACTGTTAGGCTTCCCTAAATCTAAATTTATATTTTAAAAACCTATCTTTTCTGGTTATTATAGTTTCATTTAAGGCTTAAACTTTAAAACACCTGTAATTGATCTTAGTTTTTTTCTGCATTATTTATGTATTATCAATATTATTAACTGAAATCCTCACATTTTTCTCAGTGATGTTCAATGTTATAAGCTATAAGTACCTGGATTTGTTTCTAAACATGTTACAATAGAAATATATCAGATATTGTTGTTTTCTAATGCTTACTGTCTATATAAAAGTAGTTTCTACTCTTTTCATTTTTTACTATTTTAATGGTTATTTTCATAGATTTTTCTTTCTGAATATGAGAACATGCTTCAAATTCCAAAAAATTATTTGGATGTTTTAATTAATATTTAAATTTTACAATATTGAATTTACTTAGCTAAGAATATGGTTTGTCTTTCTACTTATATAAATCATTTTTATTATCTCAGAGCATTTTAGAAGCATTCTTCTTGTGCATGATATGCATGTTTTGTTTGTTTGTTTGTTTTTTGTTTTTTTTGTACCTGGGATTGAATTCACAACCTCGCACCTGCCTGGCAGGTGCTTAAGCCACTGACCTAAAACCCTAGCATGACAGACATTTTTTATTAAGTGTATTCATCGTATTTTTACTTATTGGATTGCAAGTTAAAATCAGATCTGTATTACACCATGGTTCCTGCTTGATGATTTTTCAATATAAAAGAGATATTGGATATGAATATCAGTTTTGCATTTTACTATACTTCCTTATTGTTTCTAATCACTTTTCACTTGAATTTATTTGCATTATGCAATTATACTCTATGCCAACAATGATATTTTTGCCTCTTTCTATTATTGTGATTCATTTCTACCTCACACCTAGTAGGACTAGGTAACACTTCTTAAAATGTACTTCAAAATAATGGTATTCTTTTAGATTTTCTTCCTTAGGAATTATGATAGTTTCAGGCTAAACATTTTGGGAGGGTGGAAAACGTAAAGAATTTACCAAGCAACTCTCTTATTAAACAAGGAAATAAGACATTGACAAAACAGTGCCAGCATGCTCACACATTCTTCTATCTCAAATAATTCCTATGATAAGCAGTAACTAAATATAGGATGGTTTCAGATCTATTTCAAAACCAAGCAAGTGCATTTTTCATAATATAGTTAACATATTAGAACTGTTTTAAGAAACCTATCCCATAAAAATAATAACATGAGTTTATTAAATTATTCAATTCCTAAAATCCACTACTAATATTTAACATTTTACTTATAATTTTAAGCTTCTAAACCGTTTAAGATCATTATGGTACTTTAACACATTACTAATTTCAAGTTCTGCTATCATTCTAAATCTAGATGCACTATATATATACGTATATAAATATATATATACACACACATATAGATGTATACATGCATGCAACAGCTATTTAGTCATCTCCCAATGCAGAGTAAGTGTCTCTTCCTTAGCTTGCACAGTACTAAAATACACATCCTCACATGACTTCCATTTTAGTAGAACTAGAATGCTATCATTTGATTATTACATATACAACCCATGCTAAATATAAAAAAATTAAAAAGATACAAGAAAAATTTTAAAACACTACTACTCAGAAATAACTACAAAAATTTGGCAAATACCTCTAAAATGTGAGCTAGAATGTCTTAATGTTGTAACTTGCTCATGATCAAATAGCTAGTATGGATGTTGCTCCAGTTACCATGAGGTTATGTCCCCATAAAATCTATCATAAATTGAAATGTCTTAAATCAAAAGTTCATTTAATCCACCCAATCTGCAAGCAACAGAGAGTAACCTATTATAACTTAAAATTCCTCAGAATGCTCATATTAGCCTACAGTTGGACAGAATCATTCAATACACAGCCCCGTGAACATGTGGTAACCATATAATTGTGTGCCTGGCTGTGAGCTGCAGCGGGCTGAGGCTTCTCAGTATAGCAAGAGAGGACTGTGTCACATATTATCAGCCTAGGAATAGACAAAATTCAAAATCTGAAATATGATTTCTGTAGAATGTATGGATTTTGTACCATTATAAAGTCAAAAATGTGTAAGTTAAGCAAGACATATGGCAAAAAATATATTTTTCCATTTTCCTGTGTCCTTGCTATATACTGTGTCTCCCTAGTATATGTCTATGATACATATGATAATAGACATTACCCAAAGACAATAGTCTCTCATATTTGCAAGTCTAGGTTACAAAATTAAGTCTATTTAGATGAGTCAGGTTGTGAAATTATCAAACTGATCGGACAGCTTTAAAAATTTGCTGAAATATAAATTAAATTGAATTGGTTACTATTTTCCAAATTCCTTGCTCTTTCTTCCAGGTTTAGCTATGTGACTGTTTGTTGGCAGTGGGTTATAATCATAATGTTTTGCATAATACAAAAAAGGTTAAAAAGATATATGTCTAAAGATATATCCATTATTGAAATATTAATATAAGTATTCATTTATTCAAAAGAAAATCACAAGATAATACACTCAGGATAATGTCAATTTGTTAAAATCCAAGGTCAAAGATAAGAAGCTTGAATGTATGAGTTTATAATACATTACATTAGCTTTTCTTTTTTTTTTTTTTCTTTTTTTTTGCAGCACCAGGGATCAAACTCACAGCCTCACGCCTGCCAGGGCAGGCGCTTAAGCCACTGAGCCAAACTCCCAGCCCTGGTTTTTTTTTGAGGCAGGGTCGCACTATGTAGCTCAGGCCAGCCTTGCGCTCACGTTGTAGCCCAAGCAGGCCTGGAACTCACAACGCTCCACCTACCTCAGCCTCCCGAGTGCTGGGATTAAAGGCGTGCGCCACCACGCCCGGCTGCATTAGCTTTTCAAGGTTAGATAAGTTAAAACTCTAAAGTTAGGAGATAATCCTTTAAACATCCCAAGTGCTATATGTTTTTAAATTGTAATTTCTCGACATTGAACAATAAAATCTCCCCTTGTTGAACTACTCATATCCATTCACACCTCTATATCTGTATAGAATTGCTTCCATAACCAACCAAAATTCATGGATGCTCATGGCCCCCTTATAAGTTGGTATAGTATTTGTCTATAACCTGAACACATCTGCATGTATATGATATAAATGTTATGTGAACAGTTGTTACACAAAGTGTGATCAAACAACATGGTGAATGTTTAAATTTTCAAAAACGTATTAGAGTAAAAGATACATTGTTATTAATCCCACTCAAAATTCTCCCCTTCACTTTGAATGCATTTATCCTAACTTTCTTCCTACTTTCCAAAGCAGTTCTGGAAGTTCTTTTCCATGAGTGGCTTTAAATGTGTTGTCATGACTCCATGATGTGAACTGATTCAAAATATTTATCTTTCATGGTCATTTTGGTTATGGGGAAGAGCCATAATTGGATGGTACCAGGTCCAGTGAA
This sequence comes from Dasyprocta punctata, assembly GCA_004363535.1. Lineage (NCBI taxonomy): Eukaryota > Metazoa > Chordata > Mammalia > Rodentia > Dasyproctidae > Dasyprocta > Dasyprocta punctata. The sequence goes on along the minus strand of RJWM01027977.1, from coordinate 5,548 downwards.
TATGGTAAAAAAAAAAAATTGTACATGATCAAAATTGCCATCAACATTTTGAAAGGGTTCAAGACATCAAGGCACCAACAAAAAGACATTTACAAAATAGAACTTCCAGAACTGCTTCAGAAAATGTCAAGAACAACAGCATAAGTGTGTTCAAACCAGGGCTGGGAGTTTGGCCCAGTGGCTTAAGCACCTGCCCTGGCAGATGCGAGGTTGTGAGTTCAATCCCCGGTGCCACAAAAAAAAAAAAAAAAAAAACAGAGTGTGTTCAAACCAGGGGAGAGTATTTAAAGTGGATTAATGTCAATATGTCTTTTATTGTAACTTTTTTAAAATTTTTCATTTACGCATTCATCATATTGTTTGATCACACGTTTTATATTATTGGGGAAATGGTAACAAGGAAAAAATGTGGCCCATACATGTTCAGCACCAATGCAATTTTTTTCTGAATATTTCCCATCCTGAGATTGGTTCAATCCAAGGATGCTGAGCCCATGGAGACAGACGGACATTTCAGATCCAACAGAAGGGAACAGGAAGAATAAAATTCAGATATCCACTCCCTGGCCCCCAGGGATTTACAGACAGTTGACTCCTTCCAGCCATAGAGGACAGTTCCTGTGAAGCATCTCCTGCACACAGCTCTCTCTATACATATCTAGCATTTGCTCCATCCTCTTATCCCTTGTGGGGCAGTAAATTCTCCAAGGCATATAGTGCTACTGACTGAATGTCTGTGCCTCCTTCCTGCCAAGTTTGTATATTGAAATCCTAACCAATGTGATGATATTAGGAGCTGGGAACTTTAGGAGTTGGTCAGATCAAGAGAGTGGAACCCTCATGATTGAATTAGTGCCCTTACAAAACAAGCCTAGAGAGATTTCCCCATGACCACTGCTGCCATGCTGAGGTCATGGAGAAATCAGCAGTACACAACTCTTCTGGGCACCCAGAAGATGGCACCAGAGAAATGAATTTCTGTTATTTAGAAATCATTCAAGGTATGGTGTTTGTTATAGCATAGACTAAGACACATTCTATATTGAAATTTCCCTGGTGTATTTGTACAGTGTTTAAACTTGTGTAATAGTCCGTTAATTAAACTTAAATGTTCAATTTGTCTACCATGTGTTTCCAGCAGTACACAAGAAGAGTGATATATGAGGTTATTGCAGTAGGCTAAGGGAGCCTTGGCAAGGATGTACAGGGAAGTTATATATAAGGAGAAACATGATCTGAAAGAACAGAGGTGAAATCAGTTATATTTGATAAGCAATTGAATGTGGGCCAGTGGCTACTCTCAGGTTTCAGATGTACAATCTAAGAGAATGGAGTCACCATTTACTAAGAAAGAAATACGGCCAGAGGAGTAGGGAGATGTTGAGTCATGATTGGCAATGAGCTCAGTTTGGGACAGAACATATTTGATGGACTCATAAGCACCGAAGTATAAATACAGTGGCTCAGGTTTCAAGATGGAAATGAAGCCTAGAGACATGTATCCGAGGTCTGCAGACAGGAAAGTACATGAAGTCACCCTCAAATTTTAGAGAGGAATGTCAAGCTTTCGAAGAAAAGGAAAAAAGCTACGAGAAAAAGATATCTTCAAGGATGGAGTAGTCATTACTATCAAAGGCCACTCTATGGCAAACCGTGAAGACCCATTCCAATCTACACATGGGAACATCTAGCAGGCAAAATCCAGCTTTCCATGGACTGACTTAGCCTGCAGCCTGCACAGTGGCAGGGTAAGTGTCAGGTGACACCTTTGTAAATGTCTGCACATACACAGGCACAAACTGGCAGCACATTGTCTCACATTTCAAAAAATACAAGAAATTGAAAAACCTGCAAAGGTCCATTCCTGGTACAGTACTTTCCTAAGATTTTCGTGTTAGTGTAGTTGCACAAAGAAGGAAGTAGAGAGTCATGCATGTAAGTGATCTGAGAGACATCATCAACGTTCTCTTTGTCACCAGGCACAACATCACAATACCTACCTATGACTTCTCTTCAAAATAGCACTTCTTGGGACTAGAAATTTAAAAATTAATAAATTCTTTTCAGGGAAAAATACAAACACACATCTATGTTCATCTTATTTGTTTTTATTATTTGATTTTGGTTTTTGAGGTTTCATTTTTGCTTGTTTGTTTTTGAGACAGGGTCTCACTTTGTAGTGCCAGCTGGTTTTGAACTCACTGTGTATCCCAGGCTGGCCTCAAGGCAAACCTCCTTCCTCAACCTCCCGAGTTCTGGGATTATAGGTGTCTACTATCACACTCGGCTTCATTTCTATTCTTATATCTATATATATGAAGTCATCTCTTTGTATGCATTAAGGATTGGATTTATGACTCCCATAAAATCTACTTAAGTCCCTTATATAAAATGGTGTGATAGTTACATATCATCTACACACATCCTCCCATACACTGTAAATCACCCCTAGACTATTTGTGTTACCTGAAATAATGTGCATTAGTCTCTTTCCCATCACTAAGGCATAGTACCTGACACCTACAATTTAAAGGTTTATTTTGACTCAAAGTTTCAGTGGATTGACACCATGGTTGACTGACTCAAAGGTAGAAATGGCATGGCAGACAGTACAGTGAAGGAAAGCTACTCACCTTATGGTGGTCAGGAAACAGAAAGAAGGAAAAGCCAAGGAAGATAAGGCACCTTTCAAAGTCATGTCCACTGTAATCTATCTATAAACATGCCCCACCGTCTAACAGCAAGTCAATTATGAACCCATCAGTGGACTAACTGATGGTATAGTGCCCACGTTATCCAATCACTTTCCAAATACATGAGAATTTGTGGGAGGCACTTTAGGCCAAAGCATAACACAATGTAAATGCAATGAAAAGAATTATTATATTATACTGTTTAAGGAAAACTGACAAGAAAAAAAAGCTTGTACATGTTCAGTACACATGCAGAGTTTTTTGAGCTTTCCATCAATAATTGAAACCACAGATGCAGAACTCATGTATACTAAGGGCTGAACGATTGATATGTAACATCTGAAAGGAAGAAAAGAAGATTGAGTAAGTTTAGCAGCTTGATGCTTTAACAAAGAATCCCTGGGGAAGATTGAAAGAAATAAATTTAAAATCCATAATTAACTCCTTTGACAGATCAACAGCCATCTCAATTTTTCTCAATTTCTTTAAATTAAATAAATGCACATGAAATTTAAAATCAAAATAGTCCTAACATACACCTGTTAAAGTCAGATAACATCTGATACTGTAGGTTTGGTCACTGATTTGCAAAAGATTAACAGAAGGTAGACAAAAATAGTGCAAATAAAATATACAAATACCCTCTCAATCTATTTTAACTAACTTCAAAATTAAAACCACATTATCCAGGTATGATGCTTTTCTGTCAAATGCAATGAGTGTCTTGATTCTTTTGCTGCCACTGGAAGCAGCAATACCAAAAAGAAAGTTGAATTTCCACCCAGTCTTCACACATAGCACATAGTGGCTGGGAAGCTGAAAAACATAGAACTGAAAAAGTAACACCTTCTAGATCAGTAAATACTGAATGGACATGTATCAAATGTTAGCAAGACAGTGCTCTCTGAGTGCTAGTACTGTGCTTTGGGTTTCACTGCAAATGTTTAAATTTTTAGTATTTTATAAGATGACTGAAGCAATCAAAAGAAGCCAGAATATATTACCCTAAAACATAGCTCTTTGACATACATATTTTTAACCGAAGGCACTTGAAAAAGAGCAGTGACAGGAAGAGCTATCTGAACTGTTCTCTGTCTTACCTATACAAGCCATAAAAATTTCTACAAGATGGAAGCCTTCCCTCGACCAACACAAGAAAATAGCCCTTATCACCAGTGGCTGAGAACTGATTCTGCAAAGGATTTGTATAAACTTTAGTAACCTTCATCCTCTAGCAGTTTTATGCATCTTCATGTACTTTATAATGATGTCCCTAGAATTTACTAACCTAGACCCCTTTGTTTTTTTAATCATTCTTTGTGTAAAAAGTATAAAAGTTTGATGCTTTGGTTATTTATTTGGGTACTCACTCTCTTATAAATGCTTCCATGTACATGTAAAAACTAATAAAACTTGTACGCTTTCATCTTCTTAGTCTATCTTCTATTAATTTTTCTCCTAGACCCAGAAAATGATCCCAATGAAGAACTAAGACAGGTCAAAGCAATCTATAACAGTCTCTGCAATAAATATGCATTATATTATAGAAACTAAGCACAATCATTTGAAAACATAAATGATGCATGTTTTGCACGAACAGTAAAAAAGGAGACCAACGCCACAGATTCCGAAAACTGTCCTCTTCACTTTCCTTCTGATCCTACTGGAACATATCCAAATGCATAAACAGGCACACACACACACATCTGCACACATATGAATATACACATACTACAAATATGTACACTTCACAGGCTTCCATGACTGTCTTATTCAAATATGAAGATGTCCAAATAGTTATGAAAGGTCTTTTGAAGAAAGCTCCATCATTTTGAAATGCGCTGAGTCTTGACTGCCAAGTTGCAGCTGCCCGCTGAGCCATTGTGTAACAAAATCTGATTCAGAGGCCCCAGATGCTGCCTCTCTGTGGAGGCTGCCAGTCACCTGGGCCTTCCATGTGGCAACAGCAGGACTGAAGCTAAAGGACAAAGACACCAGCAATTACCAAAGCAAGAAATGACCAGAAATAGGAAACACAAACAAAGCCAAGCATGAGAGGCAAGGCTTACAACCTGGAAGTCAGCAGGTGTTGGCATTCAGGAGAAAGTCCGCTTCCATGCACTTCATAAACTGAACAGTAGCTGAAAACCTGAATAAAAACCTGCCTGACAGATTAGCTAGGGGCAGGATAGGGATGGAGCTGCAGTCACAGAACCAGATGCCCTAGAATCCCTACTGCATTTCTTTGGAAAAGCCTTATGAATATTTGCCTTTAAAGCAAAAGGCATGGCCATCTTCAAAACTACCATTGTTCATACTTTAGTTCCTTTATTTCAGCTCACCGTGAAACGAGCCCTCACTTGACAGCTCCTGAGGATATGCACCCTGATGGGAGGGCCCCTTTAAAGGTCAGTGCCCATGGCCTCCTTCAGGGAAGAGCAGATCTGTGGCAGTGTAATCTGCAATCACAAAGCTGACACCCCATGTAAGAGCTGCTAATTCACAAAGAGACAGTAAAGTACACGGGTTAAAATTTGGTGTTCTGGACTCATGCAGACTCAAGTTTCAGTCTTCCATCCAGGGATACCTTTCTAAACAGCAGAGTGAGAAACATTATAATCATTTCTCCTAAACAACTGTTCTGAAGATTAAAGCAATACAGAATCTAGAGCTTAATGGGAGCTCAAAAGATGCTGTTAGCTCTTAGCCAAAGAATGGCAAATCCCTTACGTTCCGAATTATTTTACACACACACACGTATTTCTTTTACATTTTAGGAAATGTTTTTAGAGACTTGGAAGCAAGTAATGTGTTAAACAGATCAGATTTTGATGTGAAAAGCTATTTGTATTTTT
>RJWM01027976.1:0-26222 GCA_004363535.1 Dasyprocta punctata | reverse complement strand
CCCAAGCAGGGCATTAGCTTGGTTCCCATGAAATAACTCCCTGGACACAGCACAGAGGTAAATCGGCCAAGGGGAGATGAGCAGAGCATGCGCCCCACCTGGATATCTGGGGGAGAGTGGCGGGCAGGAGTCTTGCTCCTGGGACTCAGTGAGGAGACACAACAGAGACCAAGACTGAAAGTGGGCAGACAGAGAAGGGGAGGGTGCGGCCTCAGCCCCTCCAAGCGTCTGCGTTCATAGCCCGCCCTGGCCTCACAGCGGCTCAGAGCTCATCCTCCGGCTCTCTGCTGTGGTCTGGGGGCCTCACGCACCCCCGAGAGAAGCGGCGTGAGGACCACCACCTGGACGTGTGGAGCAGAGAGCAGACCCTGCCCGGCCTCTGACACAGAGGAGTAAGAAAAACAGCCCGGCTGTAGGAGGATGGAGACAGAATGGCATCATTGGAAAAAAAGATTTTTACAATGCAGAGCAATGTGGGGCACACACTCTTGGGACAGGGTCCAGCCTCCCTGCAGGCCGAGGAAATGGGCTCTGAGATCATCGGCCTGGTGTGTGTGGCTTTGAAAGCTCCATGCTGTGCCTCTGCCTTCCTGTCTGGTACAACGGTGACCACGATGAGTGCCTCACGGGGTGCAGGGAGAGCAGGAAGACACATTTCCCGACGGTTCCTGAGGACATGGTGTCGCCGGCAGGGAGCTCAGCAAGCTCAGCGGCTCTCACCACCGTGGTTCTATGTGGCCTTGTGAGCACGGGATTTGTAGTAACAGTTGCCTCTGTCTGCTGTTTTCCTAAGTGGTGGGGTAAGGCCGGTGCTATAGCTCTGATCTTCAGTGCTACATAAAGGAGCATGCTGCAAGCTTAGTCCTCAGGAAGCGCTACAGAAAGGCGGTGGAAACTTTAAGACATGAGGCCTACCGGGAGGTTGCTGGAGCCGTTGAAGCTGAATACACGTGCAGGGCTGTGGCATGGCCCGGGCAGGGCTGAACTGAGAATAAAGAGACACTGCAAAGGGCAAGATAGGCCACAACTTAGGACACTAATAAGACAGAGACTGTAGCCGCAGGCATCTCACTCCTGTAGCGAAAGTCACCTGGAGACTTTCTCCTAAATTAACATAGTCTGTTACTTGGAGGGTCCTTGAACCTCTCCCAAGGTCCAGCTCAAGTTTCCTGCATTTTCTGCTCTAACTCCTTCCTTATTTGAATACTAAATAAATACGGGCTACCCAGAGACATTCCCTGTCTTAGCCCCTAGGGTCTCAAATTCTGCAGAGGGTTTTGATCCTCCTGGAGCCCTAAAATCATACCACAAGCCTTTGTCATACACTCATTTGGGAGACTGGGGATCTAGACCAGGTCTGCAATAGGAGACTTTAGATCCCTGGAAGGGACAGAGGACCCTCTCGCCTTCCTGCTCTGTTTTCATTCACTTCCTAGCCACACCATTCTGACATGATGTGACAACACAACAGAACCTATTGATCATAAGCTGGAACTTGCAAAATGGAGCCAAAAGAAACCCTTTATAAACTGAACACCTCAGGTATTTGTTACAGAACTGGGAAAGTGAGTGACACACATGAAATCCTATTAAAATTCGGTAAATCTGATAGGTGGTAAAGGTTATCATATCATGTTTCATATTTATATCCATATTTGAAGTATTTGATGGTAGAGAAACAATTAAAGTGGGAAAACGGAAAAAGAGAAATAAAAATCCAAACCAATGCAGGAGTCTTGAAACCTCGCAGTTACGAGACAGAAAGGAGAGGTGGAGGAAGTAGCCATAGGAATCCTCTGGAGACTGGACACTCAGCCAACCAATTAGATGAGCAGCTTGATTGGCCACTACCACCTGAGATCACTTGGTCCCTGTGTGGACCTGTTGCTCCATCAGAAGCTCTGGAATCTATATCTTGCTCTGGTGCCTTAATTTTGGACTACCTGTTCTCCAGAACTGTCAGCAATAAATTTCTATAGTTTATGAATTACTCAATGTAAGGCAGTGTGTTAGAGCAGCTCTGTCAGACTAAGCAGGATAACACTGCGTTACATGCCTTCCTAAGATTCCAAGCACTGACACCCCCACTTCCCCTCCCCTGACAGGCAGCTCCCCCTTACTAGCCCCACCCTCTAGGATGAACCAAGAAAGACGTGAAGCTCAAGTCAATTCCCTCAAAGAGCTCTATCACTCCCCAGTGGTTTTCTAGAATTTTTTTAAGGACAGTGTGTGCTCGGATTGGGTCGTTCCTGATGGACAGCGTTACTTAGGTCCCGTCTGGCACCCAGAAGCTCCTTCCTTGTTCCCAAGGGTAAGTGCAGGTGCCAATCCTGTCCACACTCATGCCCACCTCTCCACAGCATGCTCACTGTGAAAGGCCCCCACCCCGGGAGCCTCTGACACCTGCAAACACAAGGTCCCCTGAGCTCCACGGTGGCCTTTGGTGGAGTCCTAGCAGCTTTGTCCTTCATCAGACAAATGAGCCAGGACTTCCTCCTCTACCCTGGACTCTCAGAGCTGCCCTGCCAGTGTGCGGGGCTGATTGTGTGAGGATGGGCAGGGTACAGAGAGCTGGGAGGCCTGTGCAGGGGACCAGCGGAGGAGCCCAGGAAGAGCCACAGCTCAGGAGTAAAAGCAGCCTGCCTGTCATCCTCGTGTCATTTACTGTCAAGCACCTGAACAAGCCAGGCATAGCACCAGGCATTGGGAGTCATAGTCCCCCTGCACATCGTGGTTCCTTCCGTGCATAAAGGAGCTTTGTGAAGAGAAGACAGACAAGTGACATCCTAAGAAGTCCCATCCCACAAGCCAAGGGTTTCTGTCTGTGGAAACAGCACGGTAGTGAGAAATGTCACTCGGGGCAGGCAGCGAGGACTGAGGGAGGACAGCATACTGGTGTGCTGGGGGGCGGAGCCTGTAGCCCTGGAGTACGGGAGCTGTGATGTCACAGTGCAGTGTGTCACAGAGCACCCCAGGGAGCTCCCTGGCTCAGTGCAGCCCTCCCTCCTGCTCTGGGGCTGAGCCAGCCCCCAGAAGAGAGGGTGACATCTCTGATGATCAGGTTTCTAAGTGGTTGAGACCTGTCCCCAAAGACGCCAGTCCTGTCCGTTTCTCTGGTGATTGACCCCCACGGGGTCCCCAGACACAGACGGAGGGGCTGTGGCCAAAGCACTTCAGGGTCAGCTGGGCCTCGTGGGGACACAGGAACCCCCACTCTGGGTTTCATGGGGAGAACCTGTGTCTGTGAACAGGCACTGGGTGACCTTCTGGTGATTGGTGGGAGCTGGGGAGGGCTGAGACTGGGGAAGAGTGACGTGCGACACCGACGGAGCGTTCCCACACCAGCCGGGATGGCCATGATCAGCCGCCAAGCAAAAAAACAACACGGAAAATCACAAGTGTGGATGAGGATATAGAGAAACCAGGGCCCTGGTGCGTGGCTGGTGGGACAGAAAGTGAGGGAGCCACAGTGGAGCCCCACATGGCCCTGTCTTAAACAACAAAGTGGAAGGTACCGCTCACTGTCCCATCACTGGACAAAATGCTGGACATCCACGATTTAAAATAGGAAGTGTTTATTTTGGCTCACAGTTTCAGAGGGTGTGGTCCATGGTTGCCTGGCTCCAAGGCAGAAACATCTTGGAAGGAGGGCCTGGTGGAGGAAGACAGCCAAGAAGCAGAGAAAAAAGTGAGGAGCTGGGGACAGCAATGTACCCTTCCAGGTCATAGGCCTCCCCGTGACCACCTCTTCAGATCAGGCCCTACCTCCTGATAGCACACTCAACTACTAACTCATCAGTAGGTGAATCCACCAGTGAGTGTAGCACCCCCACCATCCAATCACTGCTCCAATGCCCTGCCTCTGAACACATGAGAATCTGAGGGGACATTCTAAATCTAAACCACAGGACAGCGTTAGTGTGTGACCCAGCCATTCTGTTTCTGGTGCATCCCTCAGTAGAACCCAACACAGAGACCCTAACTGTTACTTTTACACTAGTATTCACAGCAGCCTTAAACATAATGGCCAAATGGTAGACATAACCCCCAAGTCCAGTGATGGATCAATGGACAAGCACAGTGTGGTATATCTATACAACAGAATATTACCCAGCCCTTAAAAAGGATGAAATTCTCACATGCTGTATCATGGATGAACTTTAAAAATGTTACACCAAATAAATTAAACCAGACTAAAATAAGGACATATACTGTCAGATTCTGTTTACATGAGATTCCTAGGATGACTTTGTCATATTCTTAGAGACCGAAGTAGACAAAAGGTAGTCCCTGCTTGCCAGGGACTGGGAAAGGCATCTTTTTTTTATTTAAGAGAAAAAAGACACAGAAAAGAAAGACAAAAAGCAAAAGAGACAAATGACAGCAGCAACTCGACAACAGTAACATTATATGTTTACAAAACAAGATGATAGGAACTTGTCAATGGTTGCAATATTGCATATTGTTTGTTACCTTCAACATGGTTGTTTACATTAACAGATATAGACATGTGAAACTGAGCTAATATGAATATTAACCATTCTTTCTCAATAACTGATACATTCAGCAGTTTAGTCATTTTAGCTATCTTAGATATACATATGTACAGATTTATGTCTTTTTCCTTTTCCCTCTTCAGGGAAGGCGTTATTGATAGTGAGTACTTAGTGGTGACAGAGTTGAAATCTGGGAAAAAGTTCCAGAGAGGGGTGGCAGGGGAGGTTACATAACAGTGGACATGTTCTCAGTGCCACTGAACTGCACATTTTGAAATAGCTCACATGGTACATCCCATCTCCTCTGGTGTTTTGTTTTATTTTTGTTTTTTGTTTCTTGGGATTTTTTTTTGGTATCAGGGATTGGTACTCACAGCCTCACCCTTGCCAGGCAGTTTGCTTACTCCACGGAGCTAAATCCCGGCCCTCTCCCTTGGGTTTTACCAAAACAAAAGTCTAAACAATTTAAGAGATTCCCCAAATCTTGGTCATCAAGGTAGGCATTTTAAAATCAAAACTGCTGCGATACAATCTGTGATGAACAAAACAGGGAAACTTAAGCAAATAGCACCAGTGTTCTGCATTTCCCTGCTGCCCTGGGCTCCAATATGGCTCGAGCGAGGGCTAACAACTTCTTCCTCTTTGAGAATTTCCACGCTGGTCACAGATGCTGCCGGGAGGGTTATTACCCACGGTTCACAGAGGAGAACGGAGGCTCCCGAGAGCAAGTCACTGGCCCAGGTCAGGCCTGCGCCCTTGGACTGTGTCGAACTGCAGCCCTGCAGTCCACCGGGAGGAGGACGTGGAGAACACCAGGCCTGGGTGGAGAAGGCTCAGCCAGGTTCCTCCTGAGCGGAGACAGCAGAGCCGCTCCCAGGCGGAGAGCAGATTCCAGTCTCGTGACTTTCACCTGGAGGCTCCTCAGGAGGAGCGGCAGAGGGGCAGCTTCTCCTCCTGTGGGGTTCGCTGACCCTTTATCTCATCCCCTCTTCAGCCGTGTGGTTCTCCCAGTTCCATGATCTTTCCTAATGAAGGCCGGAAAGGTGAGTTTCCCTGACTCCTGTGCTGTCTGCCGGCTCCCTCCGTTGGGGAGCGGAACCAGAACCAAAGCAAGCAGCATCCTGGCAGAGGGGGTCCTGCCCACAGGGCCTGGGGCACCCCCTGCCTTGGGGTGAAGTTCAGCTCTTGTGAACTGGACCTCCTCTCCCTTCTTCACAGTGCTGGCCCCACATCTGCCTGACTGGCACAGAGAAGGAGCTTGTCTTGGTTACTTTTCTCTCATTGCTGGGACAAAATACCTGATACCCAAAATGAAGGAAGGAAAAGTTCATTTTGCTCACTGTTTGTGGAGGTTTCAGTCCATAATGAGCTGGCTCCAAGGCAGGGTGGTGTGGCACTGGGGCAACACTTCAAGGCAGCAGCCAGCAGAAGCAGCCAGAGCAAAAGTGGGGTGGGAACAAGCCTCTTCTCTTCCCTTATACGGTACACAGGTTACCCCTGCTCCAGAGTGGTGTAGCACTCACGCATTTCCTTGCCCTGCTCTTGCACAGGTTGAGGACATTTACGACGTAGGGCTCCTGGCTCCCTGCTGAGTCTCTTAGTTACACTTCTAAACTGCTCAAGTTGGCACAATGGATCAACCATACCAGAGCTCAATATATCCCTGGTGAATGAATCAATCAATCAATGAAAAGATAAAAGCTACCCAGCACATAACCCTGGAAAAACTGTAGACTATGTTTTGTCATCTTTTACCTGGCATAGAGGTCAGAGAGAACTGAGAAATTTTGTAGATTGAAATGATAAAGCACACAGATTTGGCCATGTTTTATAAAACTCTGCACAAAATGTATAAAGCTATGAACTACATAATGAAACGCGCTATATATCAATATTGCACAAGTCTGTTAGGTACACTGTTTACACATTTTTGTTGTTGATTTTTGAGCCAGGTCTTGCTATGTAGCTCAGGCCGGCCTTGAACTCACTATGTAACTGAGGCTTGCCTCAAACACAGTGACCCTCCTGCCTCAGCCTCCTACGTGTTGGGGTTACAGGTATAAGCCACCGCGCCTAGCTTGTACACTGCACTTTATCATCTAGAGCACACATCGTTTAACACCAAAAGGGATAAAAATACACATCTGTCGCGGAGTCCTCAGGTGTGTGCCACGTGAGACGCAGGGCGCATTGAGCTGGCGGCCTTCTGCTCTTGGGACCAGGGAGCTCGCCCGAGCCCAGCCGGCTTGCAGTCGGCAGCCCTTGGCGGTGTCTCCGGCTGTTCCCCCGTGGGCTCCGTGGCTGGCTTCCGGGCAGCCCCAGGTCTGTGGTCCTCCGTGTTCCCCTAAAAGCCTCAGTGTCCCGGGACAGTCACCCTCCTGTGGACAGCAGGCCTGGAGGCGATCACTGGGAGCGGAGGCCCTGGGCAGCTAAGAGTCGGCTCTGCACACGCGTCTGCTTCCCCTGCATGTAGGACTGCTGCACGCTGACTGCCCGAAGCCCTCCTGGCCTTACCTGGCTGCCCTGCGCCTCTGCTGGTGCCGTCGTGGCCAGGGGTGCTCTGTCCCCTCATCTTGCCCGGCTCCTGCCCCATAGCCACCTGCACCCTCCCCGATCCAGCTCTGGTGTCAGCATGAACGACATCTGGGAATAAGGCAGTGTCTCCATCGCCCGGTTCCCCAGAATCCGCCTAGTAACAAGACCTCCGGGTGATTCACATCTGCCCCAAAGCTCGAAAAGCACTGAGGGCGACCCCCACTCAGTCTGAAGTGTTCAGCTCGTGGTCGCCTCCTCCAGAGAACCTGTCCCACCCTCCCCAGCACCGGCAAGGGCTGCAGGAAGAGCCAGAGAGGCATCCACGGCGCCAGCTGCTGCACCTGTCGCATTTCAGGGCTGCAGGAGCACAGAGCTCTCCTTGTTCATCAGCTGTGTGTGCCGGTGCAGGCAAAGCGATACTTCCCTGGAACCCCGCGGGGGACGCTGTACGGGGTCAGCTCGGGTTGCGCGAGAGCCACGCCTGTGAATGGCCACCTGCCAGGGACCTTGCCTGTACCTGCCTGAGACCCCGCTTGTGGGACCGCCGGAGAGGCTGGATCGCGTGGTGCTGAGCCTTGGGTACTGAGGACCACGAGGAAGACCACGAGAGACAGGCCTGGCCCCGCTTTCCTCTATACAAGGGCAGGCTCCGTGGCGTACCCCAACAGCAACCTGGCAGGGTGAACAGAACCACTGGGGTCCTGCAAATTTGATCCAAAATTCAAGTTTGATTGCTGGGGACCTGAGAATTATAGACAAGATGTCGATTTCTCCGGGCGGTGGAAGAGTAGTTTCATCCTGAGAGAGAGAAGTCCATCTACGGCCTTTTTGATAATCGCCACTGGCAGGGGGCAAAAGATGGAGTACAGACCCCTGGGAGATGTCCACACTCCCAAGCGTCCTGCCAGTGTGGCCTCCAAGACCCCCACGGCTTCAGGCTGCAGTCTGGTGAAGCACAAGAGATGGAGGCCGTAGCTGCATCCTCTGGTCTCACTGCTCGGACTTCCCCTCAGCCCTCAGTTTCTACTTCTGCAAAACTGAGCGCAGCAAAACCAAACTCCCAGGGTGGCACAGAGGTGTAAATGGAGGAAAGTGAGCTTTGGAAATGGGGCTGCATTTCACAACTGTTAATTACCTGCCTGCCTTGCAGTGGAAAATAATCTCTCCAACAGCAAAGGGGTGGAGATTACCAGCAAACTGGAAAGCAGTTTCTCCCTGTGGGCTCTGGTGGCGCTGACTACACCCAGCCCGTGATCTCTTTGACCAGAGGCTCCTTGTTTTATTCCCCACCTCCACTCTTTGCTCTCTGACCCACCCATGTTCTCTCCGGGCCACAAGAGCTCCTGAACCCACGTTTCTGACCCCACGCTACATAAACACACATGCGTGTGCTCAGCATGCCCTACGTTTGAAGAGGACAAAGCTAGAGACGTGGAAACACCTGGCAGGAGTCCGGTGTGGCAATCCTGGGATGTTTGCCATCTGAGCATGACTTGGGGAGGCAGGGAGGGGACCCAGAGCACACAGAACAAAGGCCGTGTCAATTCCAGTTGCAGAGATGTCGTCACAACAGGGTGACCAAAAATGGTCTTTCCCTTACTGTTAGATTTCAAGCAGAACTCGCATGTTTGAGCCCTGCCCAGGAGTTACACAAAACTTACACAACTAGGGGTTTCCCCAGCGCTGCTTTGGGTCTCACCCTTCTGCTTTTCTTCCTACAGAAATGACAGATTAACATCTGGCCCCGATTGCAGGAGTCTTGCATCTGCTCAAACCAAGTGAGCTGCCGCCAGTTGCGGGAGGTCGGGACAGTGTGTGCCTCGGGTAGGAAGTTCAAGGGTAATTTGAAAGTCAAACCAAGGGCTGTGGTGTCTGTTTTGTGGGAGGAGGAACTGGAAGCTTGGGGGAGCCCCTGGGTAGCATTTACAGTGACTTCACCCAGACTCAGTGCTTTAGTTCATTTTTCTACTGCTATCAATAGAATATCACACACTGGCCAATTTGTAAAAAAAAAAAAAAAAGAAAGAAAGAAAGAATTTGTTTCCCACAGGTCTTGAGGCAGGGAAGTGCAGCGTCAGGTCTCCCTCACCTGGGGTGGACCATTTCGCTGGCTCTTTATAAAGGGCAGATGCGCATGTGTGAAATAGAACAAATCAGGCCCAAAGAAAGTTATTCTTTTCAGAAGCCTCCTCTGGTGATCACCCACTCCCCCGAGAGTCCACTGCCAAGCAGGGCCCTGGTCATGACAGCACTTGGACTTCCACCTGGCTCTGGAGGGGGCACCCAGCCACAGCACGCGGTCAGAGAGCACCAGCCGCTTGAGGACACCGGTGCTGCTTGGTTGCCGACCTCTGCCGGGGTACATGGAAAGCAAGACTTGGCCGTGGGGAACCCTATTTTCTTGGTTGACGCCTGCTCAGCCCGCCTTGCCTGGGGCGTTGTGCTCATGATATACATGTTGTCCCCCCCCCAGGTGACTGACTGCACACCAAACTGTGCCAGAGACAGTGTGACACAGCCCCCAGCCACCCTGGGAGCCCATGGATGGAAGGGAAACGGATGCAGAAATTAGTTTGCCACGTGCCCAGGTCACACGGCAGGCCACAGTGGAGGGGATGAGGGCGGTTGCCAAGCTGGCTCTAACGCTCAGAAGCTCTGCTGACTAAGGAGGTTACGAGGCAGCTGGTGACACCGCCTCATGGCAGCTCGCAGCTCCCACTCCCCGGGGCCCTCGCACCCTGTACCGTACAAATCCCACTGAGAGCCCCCACCGGAGTCTGGGTCGTTATCTGCCAAGAGTGTCCCTGTTTGCAAAAGCAGCTGGAGGTCCTGCCAGAGGGAAGAGAGCGGGGTGTGGGGGGCCACACGGTTCTTCCCCCTACGCGGAAGTGCCGGGCGTCAACACAACTGCCTCGTCTCTGCAGGACCTCGGGCTGCAGTGGAGGGAGAACGGCTCCCCTACACACTGAAGGTCCCTCCCCTCATTTTTTTGTTAAACCTTTTAAAAATTGGGACAAGAAATTCAGATCAGTCACAAGTGCAAAAAACCTTAATGGATCCTGTCTTTACAAACGAGTAAATATCCTCATAGAAGTAATTATTGTTGCTTTTATGAGCAGCCATGGAGTTGAATTGGACAGTCACATGGTGAAGGCAGTTTGATTAATGTTTGTGCAACTTTGGATAAAACATGATAACTTTACAAAGGGCCAAACTATAGTATTTATAAGGTGATTTACATTCAGCTTTGTCTAGAAATATCTCCCTTAGCACCTGTCTTGACCATGTCGTTCTATAAACTATGAGATGGCTCTTGGGAGAGACGTCGTATGGCCGTGATTCGGTCTTGGAGAGCCCCAGAGGTTTGGTTTCTGGCCGAGGCTGCTGTTGAAAGACAGTGGAGCCACTAGGAGGTTGGGCCTAGAGGGGCATCTTCAGATCCCTGGGCGTGTGCCGCGGAATGGGTCTGTCACTCCGGCTTCTTCCTTTCTCCTTTGCTTCCCAGCCATGAGGCAAACAGCTTTGCTGTACCATGAGCTCATGCCGTAAGGTACTGCCTGTCCACAGCCCAAAGCAAAGCAATGGGATGGAACGTCCAAGACTCTGAACCAAAACAGACCTTTCCTCTTTGTAAACTGACTGCCTCAGGTACTTGTTATAGTGGCAGAAAGCTGACTAATAACATACATTAAACAGATAATTATAACTTAAGATAATATAATTGTGAACTGTCAGAAATGTGGTAAAATATATTTTTTCCCCTAAAAACTGTTTAGAATTGGAGTAGTACGTTGAAAGGGACAAAAACAGAAGAATGGTAGGAAGAGGACTTTGAAAATGTCCGCTTTTCCCTGTGTAAAGGAGCTTTGTCTCCGTCGTGTCATGTGGAATGGTAGGCGATGCTTTTGTGCTTTGAGTAAAAATGCATCTTCCTTAAAAGCTGTGGACAGATACGAGTGGACGTGTTGACACTGGGTTAGAGAGAGCCATGGCTAATTTTTCCTGGCCTTCATGGTCTATCTCTTATGTTCTGAGCAAGACCTTCCCCTTTCATAATGGTTGTCAGAGTATGGTCCAGACTCTGGTCATCTCTAAGGTCCTTCCACAGCCATCTCAAGATTAAAACTACTTTTTTGCAACTACATTAATGGATTCACCTTTTTTTCTGTGTTGATAATGGCACTGTTTATGCAAAGTCAAAGGTGAGTCAGACGGCTGGTGCCTCAACAGAAATCAGGCAGAAGCACTAAATTATGTTCTTCCCTGCTGTAAAATTGCTTGAAAAACAAATCTAAAAAGGAAAAGACCAATCCCACTCAATAATGTCTTGGATGAAGCAGTAAAAAATTAACTAAAAGAACACAAATCTTTTTTACTTACTGTGTAATAAAATGGAAAATCTGTTATGTACTAAATATGGCACCTGTCTCAAGGAAATGTAGGTGTGTGTTGAGTTGCCAGCTAAACTAACCACTTACCTGAGAGAACAACTAACAAATTATGTCTATTTGACAGATTATGGCTTTGGTATTTGGCAGGTTATTTCTCAAAAGTAAATGAAAAAGCCTGTCACTTCCAATAAAACAATTTAGGGGAGGACATGTTGGCCATGATAAAATCTTAACTTTTAAATAAAAATGTGAGTTCTCGAAAATTTGTATCTGTCACTGTGAGTTTCATAGTTTCTGCCAATTTTGGGTAAGATTGGTGATGATAATAACTACTTTGATCATTTGTTATATTCTGAAATGTGTCATCAACTTGTAGTAATAGTTTCCAAATGACCAATGAGTGATGTTACACAATCACGGGGAAAAGCCATCCAAAGTGCAGGATAGATCAACTGAATTTAATGTAGCCTAGGAAAGTTTGATATGGCTTCATATTTTAGTACAATAAAGGTTTAAGAAATGACCATGTGTAGTTTTTGATGTTACATAAAAGAAAATCCACAGTTGTATGATACAGCTATTAAACAATCCTCTGTTTCAATTTTTTATCTGTTAGGCCAGATTTTCTTCATATACTCATCACATTATGCCAGAAGAGACTAAAGGCAGAACCAAGTAGAAGAATCCAGCACTTTTGCTTTTATTAAAGCAAGTATTAAAGAGATTCGCAAACATGTGAAGGAATACCATGCTTAAAATATAAAATGTTTCAATTTTTAATATGGTGATTTTTTGGTGGTAATTTTTAATGGTAATTTCTAGTATGATAACTGACGATTGAACCTCGGGCCTCTCTCATGCTCGGCAAGTGTTCCAGCGCTAAGCTCCACCTCCGGCCCCTCATCTGGCCACCATTCTGGGGTACCCAGGGGTTTGCTGGTGAGTTAACAGCCAGGTCCCGGCAGGGCGAGGAAGCAGTTCTGTATCCGCGTTGGCTGATCCCCACGGCGTGAACTCTTGCCACCCCGAGTTGGGGAGAGATGTGTGTCAGCCAGCATCCTCTGGAGTTCAGAGCCACCACCCTCGTCCTTTGCTGTCTGTACACCAATGTCAGCACTGCTGCCAAGCGGCCTGGGAGCTGTGGTCTCAAAGGGCCATCAGTGTGCAAACCTCCCGTGCTCACCTGCCTCCCTCAACAGCCTGAATCTCTTCTCCATTACTGCTGCCAAAGAACCCCCCAACTACAGTCCTTTCCTGCAGGAACTTTCCATTTGAAGGAGCACGTTTTCAGGGCTCCCTGAGGGAGGGCGGGGCACCCTGCCATGCGACACCAGTTCAACACCAGGCTCACCATGACACAGAGCAGGACAGCGAATGGGGTGTGGTTAAAATCTCCTCCGCCTCCATTTCAGGCGTGGAGAGGAAACATGAGGACTATTAGGAGGTGGTGTTTACATAAACCAAATGCTTTATTTCAGAAAGGCCAGATTACAAAACCTTTTAGACTTCAGATCCACCCACGACCGTGCCAAAGGCTCCCAGAGACTCACGTTTCCAAAGCCATTAGGTTGCCCCACATTAAGCTGCCACCTTGGCTGATAAAAAGCAGCCCCGAACCAGCCACGTCATGTGGTTCACACTCATATAAATCGAGCTGATGGCTGTGCTTTCTTCTGGCACCAAGATGTTCCCATCACGTCTGTTTATATTGTAAACAGATGTCCCCATGATAAATAGGTCCCACTTGGGAAAAACACCCTGTGCCTCACCGTGAGCAGAATTGTTTCTGCGCACGTAGGCCAAGTCGTGTCCCAGGTTGCCCTGGACCCATTCCACGGTCTCATCTCATGATGACTCTGAGTCTTTGGAGATGTCCAAGGCCAGTTTGCCAGGACGTAGTAAAGTCTGTCCCACTTGGAAGCCAGAGCAACTTGACTTTTTCAAAAGGCTGGGAACTACACGGTGGACTTTGGTGCTCCCGAGCTCTTGAGCTGGATCGCAATCTTTTCCTCCAGGGGACCACTGGGAATTCCTGCCGGTCTGGTTTGCTCTGTGCCTCTGGGTGTTCTGTGTCCAGGAGAACCGGGAAGGGAAACAAAACCCAAACCCCCAGAACAGCCTCTGGCTGAAGACACGAAGCGGAAAGCGGAAAGCGGAGCAGGCTATCCAGACGGCCCGAGCCAAGCTCCATTCACTTCCGTCCAGGGTTCACCAGCGACCCCTCCCTCCCCTCCCTGGCCCTCCCCCTCCCGCTCTGTCCAACCCTCTGAACTTTACACAGAGCTGAGATAAAAATAAAGCTTTCGTACAAATTACATTTTTTTCCAGTGAATTACTTTTGCAGTAAAAATAGCTGCTACATAAATCCCTCCTGATCTCTGAAAAGGAGTCGAGTATTTCCAAAAATAGTATTCTTATTTTAATCACCGAGTAACGTGAGGCACGGAAAGGAAACGGTTGGCGAGGGAAGAGGGGAGCTGTCGGGGAAAACACGGGTAAAACCAAAAAATAAAAGGCATCTGCGTACAAACTGACTGAAAGGCATGCAGAAAAGGGGAAAACATATGCCATTTGTCAAGAAAAATACTGCTTTATAGCTTCTGCTTTACAGTTAAAGGAGAAAACAGAGAGGTCAGGCATGCTCCCCACCTCGAGATAATAACATTAAGTTTCTTTTATATATATATATAAAAATCCCCAAATGTACAAAGTCCTTGCCAGATAATAGCCAAGGCAAAACAAATGTGAAACAACAAAAGAGCAAAAACCCACAGACAAGCCCTGTGGACCTCATTCCTATAGGTGTATTATATGAAAATATCACACTTTACAATGCTCCCAATCTGCCGTGTCGGCAGACGAAATCTCTGTAAAACGCCCCTTGTGCGTGCTGTTGAAAAATGGAATAAAATAGTGGATGTCTGCATTCTTATTTCAAATAGTTACATAATTACTTTAAATACAATATACAATTTCTGTTAAATAGAACGGTACGAGGATTCCAATAGCAATAAGATTACAATAATATATACAAAACTTCTGAAATGGCATCGCTGGTTTCCTTCCCCCCGCCCCCCCATCCCTCTCCAACAGAGATGGTTTGCGCGTTTATGACTCCTCCTTGCAAAAGTCCAAAAATCTGTGAGCGAGGGGCTGTGCGTCCGTGACGCGCTCCCTCCTTCGGGAATCTCCAAGCGGTGGGAGCCACCCCACCACGAGGGGGCGCAGTGGGGCCGGGGCAGACACAGCCCGGCTTCCCGGGGCCCCAGCGACCATTGCTATTCCACAGAGGCGCTGCCGCCTGGAGACTCCAGAACGGAGAAGCAGAATCTGCTGCCGTGTGGGGGTGCAGCCTCGACAGAGAGGCGCGTGCTGGGGTGAAATAAGGCCACTGCTTCTCGGCCACTTTCCCGGACGCCTGCCAGGGGTCCTTGGAGCATCCGGACGGGACAGGCTTCCCACCCCCAGGTGGGCTCAGGGCCGTCCCGGGCCCTCAGTCTTCCGTGTCGGGCTGGACGCCCAGGATGGCGTGCAGCTCCTCGGGTGTGAACCCCAGCAGGTTCTGCAGGTCGCAGACGAAGCGGTACACGTAGCGCTTGCCCGACGTCTTGTGGATGATATTCTTGTCATAATAGTAGCGTAAACCCCGGCTCAACTTCTCGTAGTTCATCTTGGGCTTATTTTTCCTCTTTCCCCACCGGCGGGCCACCTTTGGGGAACACACACCAAGGGTGAAATTCATCAGAGCTAACTGGGAAGGGTCCCCTGAGTTCTGATACCTGCCACCCTGAAGTACATGAACCCCGCCACACAAGGCCCCTGGGGGCTCCCTTTGTCTTTTAATACTCAAGGGCCACACACTTGTCCCCTCCTCGGCTGTTTCTCTGCATACGGGAGAGTGAGGTCCCCAGTCTCCTGCCCCCAGCTCTGTCTCTGCAAAGCCTCCTGAGAACCAAGAGTTCAGGGCCAGGAAGACCTGTGGGGACAAGCTGGTGTCAACCTCTCCAGGGTTCCGGCTCCAGCCACTGAAATCAGCAGCAAGCTCATCCCCCAGCGCTGGGACAAGGGAGGTGACAAAAGGTACTAGGGACCCAGCGCTCCTCTAAGGGAAGGCTGGGGTCACCTCCTCTTGGGATTCAACCCTCCAGGCCACTGGGGGCCACTGCAAGGCTCAGCTGCCTGTGACAAAGACAGATTTCCTAAGGAAGGCGCTTGCAGATGGTCCCAGGAGGACCTCAGCCAGCAGCTCTGCCTTCTCATCAGACACTGACCAACGGGAGGGGGCGGTCAGGTCCATGGATGCGGGGACCAAGAGGTCCCTCAGCCACCAACCAAACAACCCGCTCTTCCTTGAGGCTCTAGAGAATGGCATCTCTGAACCCGAGGCGCTAACCAGGTTTCAAAGCCCAGACTCTCCGGGGTGCGTGCAGGCCGTACCTCATCGGGGTCGGCGAGCTTGAACTCCCATCCGTCTCCCGTCCAGCTAATGAACGACTGGCAAGACTTGTCGGAGAGCAACTCCAGGAGGAACTGCCACAGCTGGATGGGTCCGCTTCCTGGGGGACACAGAGGGACGCGATGACACAGCTCCAAGGGTTCCCAGACCACGCGGCTCAAGCCACCCACCCACGGGACGGGGTGACGCCCACTGCTTTCCGAAGCGCTGTCCCGGATTCCTGCCCATCAGCGCGAGGAACAGAAAAGCCAGGATCTTCAGACCCAAAGCCCAAGCTCTTTCTACCAAAGAGCCAATTTCCAAAATGCTTTGCAATAGTGCTATAATCCCAGCAATCTGGGAGGCTGAGGCAGGAGGACTGTAAGCTAAAAGCCAGCCTGGGTAGTAAGTGACTTAGAGACACCTGGTCTCAAAATAAAAACAGAAAAAGGGCTGGGGATGTAGCTCAGGGCAAAGGTCCTGGGTTCAATGTCCACACACAAAGATTTCATGTACAGCACCCAGGCCCCTGTGTTCTGGAACCAGACACAGCCAGGTCGCCTGTGTGACCCCTGAGAGCTATCCGAGTTGGAGGTGAGGTTCCCATCTGTAGAATGGGCTGGCAGTCAGGCCACGGGTCCTAGACCTGAGTAACCACAGGAGCTGGCAGCCAACAAATGGTAATTAGCTTTACTATTAAAGCGGAAAACACCAACGCCACGGCTGTTTATGTCCTTACCAGGCCCAGAACTCCTGGGGATGAAAAGTGCCAGGGGCTCACAGACTCTTTACTTTTAACACATGGCTGTTTGTTTTTAATGATTTAAAAACAAAAAAAAAAAGTGTGTCCAGATAGCCTCATTCTCATCTACAGTACTGTCTATCTGCAGGTAGCCTTTCGGAAAAAAATCCATGGCGACTCTATACGGTCAAACTATGAAAAAAAAAAATAGCACATTTAAGGATACAAAAAGCATTTTGTAGTTTTGCTCTAGTATTGGAAAATATCTGAGTCCAAAAACAACTGTAATACTTGTCCTCCGCCTAGAATAGCTCTCACCCTAACCTGAGAGGCCGGGGAGACGGTAAACAGTGACCAGGACCTGGGCCAGGCGGGCCGCCCCTCCCGGGCCAGTTTACATTCCTGAAGCGCCTGCAGCAGTGAGTCAGGCCGGGACTCCGCACCGCCCAGTCCTCTCTTCCTCCTCCTCCTCCTCCTCCTCCTCCTCCCTTCCTTCCCCGTCTTCCTCCTCCCCCACCCCTGCACTGCAGGTGGACAGCCAGGCCCCTGGTTGTACCCAACCCCCCACCCCGCGCTCTGGGTACAGGACATTCTGGCTGGGCAGCTCTTCCACAGCCCAGGGACACCGTGCACCAGGCAAAAGCAGCTGCGGCCGTCGACACGACACGCTTCATCGCAAAAGCACTGAGACGCACGGGGCACGCGACGGGACAGAGGGGCGGTCGCACGCAGGCACCTGTGAAGCCGGCCAGCACGGCCGCGGGGATGACCGGCTTGCCCTGCTCGGCCGGGTCGCTGCGCTCCTGGATGTAGTCCTTGAAGGACATGGTCGGCTTGCCCAGGCACAGGGACTGGCTGCAGTCGTCCTCGAAGCTCTCGAAGGAAGGCACGCGCTGCACGTCCAGCAGGGACGACTGGCTGTTCCAGGAGCGCAGCAGCGACTCCGAGCTCTCGAAGCTGTCCCCACCGTTCTCCGGCGAGTCGTGGTCTTTGGGCTTCCCTGGAAGGACAGCGCAGCACACACCGTGACTCCCAAGTGACCACCCGCAGTACAGTTAGCCATGCGCGCTCACAGTGCAGGATCATTAGATCCCTTCAGCCACGCCCTGGGGCAAGTGCATGATAGAATGCGGCCTCACACAATGAAATATTACACTGCAATGAAAAAAAAAAAAAACAAAAGGCCAAAACATGCACAAGGCTCAGACATGACTGGCAAAAACCAAACCCTGAAGAAAATATTCTGTGTGATTTCATCTGTATGACATTCCAGACCAGGAGAAAGCAATCCAACAATCAATGGTTTCCTCTTAGGGTGACAGTGCAAGGGGCCTGAGAGAGCTATGAAGCAACCGTCTGGGTGCTAAAACTTTTCCGTCTCCATCTCGATGGTGGTCACACAAGTGTCAAAAGACACCCAAGTCCAACCAGTGGCATAGCTTGAGATTTGTGCACTGTGCGTATTTTAAATTCCCTTAAAAAGAAATCTATCAGCTGGGCGTGGTGGCACACACCTTTAATCCCAGCACTCCGGAGGCTGAAGTAGGTGGAGCTTTGTGAGTTTGAGGCCGGCTTGGGCTACAACGCCGAGTACAAGGCCGGCCTGAGCTATAGTGCGACTCTGCCTCAAAAAGACTAGGGCTGGGGGTTTGGCTCAGTGGCTTAAGCGCCTGTCTGGCAGGTGTGAGGTTGTGAGTTCGATGCCCGGTGCCGCAAAAAATAAAGAAAGAAAGAAATCTATCACATTCTTAGGTCTGCACGCAGTATCCTATTGGGTAAGGAATTCAGCTACGAGACCCAGGGGCTGGGTCTAGCTTACTGAACCCCTGCAGTACCTGGACCAGTGTCTGAAACCTGCTGGCAGGATGCGCCTGCCGGAAGCTCACTTAGCCTACGGTCCCTGGCCAGATACAGGGCCCGTTGACTCAAGAGCCCACATCCTGCGATCAATCCCACCACCTTGCTGAAAGACAGCTCCCATCTTACCAGAACTGCTGCTGAGCAAATTCAAGTTGCTGCCGGGGAAGTCCTGGCCGACGGAACAGTAGTTAACACTGACGGTGTTCAGTCGGGACTTGGGGAACATCTGAAAGTCCTGCTCAGAGCTCAGCACCCCGGGTGCCATGGTGGATGGACACATGCCGTCCAGGAGGCCGCCTTTGGGGTAACTTTGTGTCTGCATTCCGTATGGAGCCTGTTCCACGCCAAAACCTGAGGCAAAGCGATTGCACAGTGGAGTCATTAAAGCTGGTGTGGCCGTGACGATGAACTGCACCACCGGTCCTGAGCTGGGCCCATAAGCGACAACCAATACCCGATTCCAGGGCGGCGGCTCCAGCTCCTAAATTCAGAGCGCAATGCTGACCACTTTCCACGCGCCCTGCGCCTGCCACCTCGATGTGTCACCCTAGACTCAGCTCCAGTGACGAATGTCCTCAGCTCTCTACCTCACTTCTTGCTCTACAAACCGCCCAGCCCAGCACTGAGCCCAGGAGAGGTAATGACAGCTGCCTATGCAATGTTTAAAATTTTCTAATAGTGACATTAAAAAATCAAGAAACAGACTAATTGCTCGTCTTCATGGACCTAATGTATCAATTATCACATCCAGATGTAAACACTATTTGTAAATCACCAAGGAGGTTATTTCACAATCTGTGTGTCATACTAAGACACTGAGTCCTATGTTCCCGACACATCTCAAAGGGGAGTGGCCACCATCAGGGCGACGGCAGGTCAGGACCGTCCCTGGGAAGCTCCCGCCATAGAGGCCAAGTGTCAGGTCCTGGGAATCAGCCGAACTGACCTACAGTGTTGCTGTTAATCCACTGAGGGACTGAGTTGAGGTGTGAGGTTTCTTCATAGGGCTCTTCTGTCTTTTCTTGGTTCTCTGAAAAACAAACACACGAGGTGTAAGACGGCAAATCCAAGTCAAAGCTCCCCAGGGCAAACATCAGCGCCCGCACTCCTGCCAAACGGGCATTTTCGAACAGCTGCCCTTCGCCCCTCTCCCTTCATCTGACGCTGTCGCGTGGGATTATGTATTCTTTTCAAAATACTGGAGAGTGCAAAAATAGTTTTTTCTAGTAACTAGAGTTTCCTGAAATTAATGAAATCTTGGGCAGAGTTAGATTTTCTGCTGTCAAACTGGAAAGGTCCAGACCAAGTATTTCATTCACTCTTACTACATTAAAAAAAAAAATTGTTAAACATGGATGAAGAAACATCTGTCCAGGGGCTGGGGACAGGGGAGGAATGAAGTGGAAGTTGTTCCTGGTCTGTGCGGATTCTGGTGCAGCTTCCAAGCCTGAAAGTTTGGTCGTGGTGATGGGACCCGTGTGCCCATGAACTTTGAAAGAAAAAAGTTTGCACTTAAACTAGGAAAACAATCACACACACACACACACACACACACACACACACACACACCCATAAACCCAACACACGCAAAACCGCACACTGAGGAACAGCAAAACAAGCTAAAACTTGCCAAATGGGTGGGTTCACTGGCGACTTTCCAGTTAAGACCTGTCCAAGTTCAGAGAACATTTGGGGGTCTTTAAAAATTAGTTTCCCAGGCCCTGGGAAATTAGGACCTGAAAAGAGCCAGTGGTTGAAGCCCAGGTCTATTTGAGGCTCTGAGTCCACGGCAGATGGTGAAACGTGATGCGTTTAAGCACCGTAAAGTCAGGAATTTTGCCTCTAATTCAACAAAGGTGCTCATCTTCTTACACCATTTAACAGAAACGATCTCTTCCCTAAGTGCTTAAAAAACCCAAATGGATTCCAAACACTCATCGGTCTTTTAAGTCCTAAATCATGACCGTCTATATTTGGTGAGATTTCTGTTGATGGGTGGCTAGGCTGGTGTCTGTGGGAGAGCTCAGTGGGTAACTATGCACCAATTACTTCCTTGTTTAAATACCTAACACTCCTCCCCTCTAAAAACCTTTTTGGCCTTAGTAAAACTCAAGAGTTTATCTGGGAAAGACTCTGTTTCATGACAGCTGACCTGTCTCTCTCGGCGACGGCGGCGGGCGAGCTGCGAGCACACGGGAACTCCTGCTGCCCTACGTTCCCAGGCCACTCGGGCCACCGCGACAGCTCGAGGGCAGCAGTGGCCCACGCTGTGACTCAGGCTCCCACCTCGGGGCGCTGCCCGATGCCACACTCACTTCCAGGCAATGAACCCCGAGTCATCACCGTGTGCCTGGCTCACTTGCGGGTGTTCGGGGAAGCCCCGAGGCTGAAGCCCCAGGCCCCTCGGTGTCCCCTCCCAGCCGTGGTACCCAGAGCCGGCCCCCCAGCGCTACCTTTGATCATCTGCTCCAGATGCTCCCAGAGAATGTCGCCCACGAAGTCAGGCGCCAGCTCCAGGAACCGCTCCTTCCCGAGGTTGCACAGCACCTGGCCGTTCATGCCAAATCGCTGCAGGTTCACATTCACCAGGCTGAACTCGTTGGTGGCCCAGAGAAGCCACTGGCACACTTGCTGCTCGCTCCACAGCCAGGGGTCTGCAGGGACAGAACGGCGGTGAGGCCAGGCCGCTGCCCACATGAGACCAAGACACACACCAGGGTGTCGGGAAAGGACATTTAGTGGGCCCAGGGTGAAGGGGTGCGGTGGACCGCGCTCAAAGAGACTGGCTCGGGGGTCTGCACAGACGTTCTCTTTGCAGCCCCTAAACAGCAGTAGCATTGGAGCCAGGTCCAGATCAAACCCCGTCTGATCCACCATCCCGGTGCAACCTGAGTGGGAAGCCAGCACTTACTCTTGGGGATGCCGAGTCGCCGCCGCTCCTTCTGGAAGCCGCTGAAGGTGGCTTTTAAGGCCTGGCTCATCACAGCCTTGCTGCAGGGGGTCAGCAGAGGCAGCTCGCAGCTGGTGGGGTCTGGAAAGAAACCCGGGGGGTCGGAAGGATGTCAGGGCGGCAGCAACCGAGACTTTGAGACAAAGCTTAGTTTGCAGCCAAGAATGATTCTGACCTCAAATTTTGACATAATTTTTCTTTTATCTGTTTTGTTTGTTTGTTTGTTTGTCTGAGACAGGGTCTTGCTACGTAGCTCAGGCTGGCGTAGCTCAGGCTGGCCTTGAACTCACTTCCCTAAGTGCTTAGATGACAGGGGTGCACCTTACTGCCCAGCACCATGATTTTCTTAAAAGAGTAGACATACAGGGCTGGGGCTGGAGTTCAGCGGCAGAGCGCTTGCCTAGTATGTGAGAGGCCCTGGGTTAGGTCATCAGCACCTCAACACAAAACAGACATATTTACAATATATTAAAAATATGAACAAAACTTTTTAACCAGGACTGAGAAAGCATGACAGGTCTTAGAACTATCTGCATGGAGAAAATCTGCAATAAAATCCAAGCTTATTCTACTCTGCAGAGCTTCAGAAAGCAGGGATGCATAGGTAAAGTTTCCAACTTATGCCTATTTTAGAATTTTAGACAATGCACCAAATTGTGGTTTTTGTTTAAATAGCTTAACAAGAATCACTCATGGGAAATTTGGAAGTCAGGTCCCTCAAACACGCAGTGAGCAGAGACCTGGGCGTTAGACCCGTAAAGTGGCTGCTCCTTCAAGTCTTCCGAAAAACAATTTTCTCTGGATGCGCTCAGAAATTTGAAGAATGATAAATGACTGGTCACCCTGTGTTACACTTGCGCAAGCCCATGTGTTTTAATTAATTTTCCTGGCTGTATTTTTCTAGCACCTATTTCATATGGCAAAGCAATCTCTGAAATGTTTCCAACTAAAAGCTCCACCAAAGTAATTGCAGGGACATCATCTAAACATGTTCTTCCCTTGAAAAAGAATAAATAATGACCTTAAGAAAGAACTGCAAGCCGGGCGTGGTGGCGCACGCCTTTAATCCCAGCACTCGGGAGGCTGAGGTAGGTGGAGCGTTGTGAGTTCGAGGCCAGCTTGGGCTACAATGCGAGCGCAAGGCCGGCCTGAGCTACATAGTGCGACCCTGCCTCAAAAAACCAGGGCTGGGGAGTTTGGCTCAGCGGCTTAAGCACCTGCCCTGGCAAGCGCGAGGTTGTGAGTTCAATCCCCAGTGCCGCAAAAAAAAAAAAAAAAAAAAGAAAGAAAGAAAACTGCAGAGAGATACAGATAGGGAAGAGAATATGTTGGCCCAACATACAGGAACCCAGAATGGAAAGCTGGGCTCCAGGGTTTTATGTCTGTTTGGCAGAGTGGACCAGGAAGGGGACGACAAACACCCCGAAGGAGAGGCTGAGGAGCCCCCTGCCCATGGGGTGGCCCACGGAAGTAAAGACATCAGAATTGCCAAGTTGACTCAGAAGGCGAAGGGCCTTCTCCCAGGCCACGCTTTTCATAGCAAGGATTCAGCCTATCGATGGCCTTTGCTTATGAACCTGGTTTTTTTGTTAACTGAATTACTTGAGGAAACCGGGCACCGTTTGTCAAGGCTGGGGAACAAATTACCATGAGAAATGGAATCCAAGCCTGTTGGCACTTCTTGAAGTGCTTGCTCTTCATTTAGAGAGGGGAAAATAGCAAACAGAGACCCGTCGAAGGTGTCAAAGGCTGGCTGGCGCTGCAGAAACAGATGGAAAAGAAAAGGGAGGCACAATAAGGAACCGATTTAATTACCGATTTTAAAAGTGTTCCGTGGGTAATCTCACGACGCGCCCTGACTAAGCCGGCAATTACTGAGCACGCAGCATTCACTACTAGTACTGGAAAGATTTCCTAAGAAGGTCAAAGTGACCCACATGATTCCATTGTCCTCTGAAGTCACTAACCTCAGAGGGTCGGAGTGACTGGGAATTTCAGTGGCCTGCTCAACTTAATGAACTAAATAAATCTAAAAATGACAGAATCCTAGCACCATGCTGGGAGGCAGCCTGGAGTCCCATTTTGAAAATACCTGCTCCACTACTTCCACAGGAGGAAAACTTACTCAGGCCGTGTGCAGGGGAACAATAATCCGCGACAGGCACTTGCGGCGCAACACAGTAAAACAAAAGGCAAGTACAAAATCCAAATCAAAACGCCAAAAGTGAAAAACTACTTTCTGTTCGGAAGCATTTACTTTGAAATATTTACCATGAAACAATCTAAGTGGCACTGGGGAAGTTTTTCCTTATCAATTCCTTATCAATGGTTCAAAAAGCGTTTTAATGTATGAAAACATGCCTGGAGTTTTCATTTTATATAAATACAGGGTATGAAAAGGAACCCCTCCACTTATTCATCAAAGGGAAAGATTTCCAAAGGCAACAGGTTTAAAGTTAAACTTTCTCCAGCTGGAGAGAAACATACAGCACAAAGATAAAAACACCGTGTTGACGGCTGTTCATCCCGTGTAACACTCGTGAAAAACGACTGCCTTTCACGGAAGAGCGTTTCTAAAACGTAACGCGTTCACTCATCCTTGCTTCAGTGGCAGAGGAAAACACGATGGCCCTGTTTTTCTAACATAATGTGGAAATCCCATGTTGCGTGTAATACAATGACCCATCTGTTGAGTCATCAATTTAAAAATGTGCAATACATTTACAAATAAAATCAGTGTGCTTTCTTTTAGAAATGCAGAACAGCGGGTGACGCATTACAAAAGAGGGGTGCAGAAGTTGGGGCCCAGCCCCAGCCACGTCCCAGTGTCTGAGCTTTACCTAAGGAGAAAAACCCAACCAACCCAGGGTAAAATGCTCCTCTAGCCCTGTAAACCCTAGCGGGGCTGGGTTTGGGAAACATCCCATAGATGTTAAAAACTCCCCCTAGCGCTGCTCATGCAACCGAGTGGTGTCTTTCTGGATTTCAGGTTCTTTTTTTAAAATCAGGAAGCTAAAGGACAATACGAATCCCTGCTTCCTGTTTTCAACACATAAAATTTCAGCAACGACCGTTTCTTCTCCGAATCCAGGCATCACAAGAGCATCATCAAATCCTTGTAATTCATAGACAGCTTTTCTTTTGGGGTGTGGTTTCAATGTAACAGTCCTAATTTCTTAGGCCATTTCTGGTATCTCATGCAACCTGACCAAATCAAGCCAGAAACCCCACTGAAGTGTGCTGATCTTTTCGGAGTAACAGAAATACCTGTGGGCAAATTTTGGTTGGGGCGGGGGTGGGGGTGGGGGTGGGGGCTGCTATCAGCCGAACAGCCTCGCTAAAGACTGAGGAAGAGGAGAAGGTTGGAGACCCAGCACCAGCAGGCCAGACCCTCGCTGAGCTTCGAGGAGGCCGATCCGAAACCACCGCCGCCCGAACAGCTTGCCACACAGCGCTCAAGAACAATCAGAGCCCGCTGTCACATTTGGAGAAAGCAAATGGGACATCTCCAGTTTGTGCTTGGAAAGGAATGACGACAGAAGCGACAGGAGATGTGTTTAGGCAGGGCAGAGCGGGCTCTTTCATCTCGCATCCGGTTTCTTGGTTTACATAAACAGGGTCCTTAAAACCCGTGGGCGTCCCTTGGCCCCTTCCAGAGAAAGCAGCAGCCTCTTTTAAGCTCTTGCCGTTCACTTCATCAACAGCCTTTTCCATCTCCGAAAATTCAAACTGGACAGAAAGGCCACAGATGGAGACAGCACCTCCAGCTATTTCACTGACAATCGCAAGATCAGTCTTTTCACTTGGAGGGAGTCTCAGACATAAAAGGCCCCATCATCTCCAAATTAAATGGTCTCCTATCTCGGAAGACAAGTAGAACCTGCATCAAGATATCTATTTTATGAACCAGAAAACTGAAGCTCACAGAAAGCAAGCACGGTCCAGAGTCACATGAGCAGTAAAAGCTGGGGCTAAATCAGTTTCTTGGACCTGGCCCAGTATTTTTCCTGCAGAGACACAGTTTTCCAATTTGTAAAAACAAAAACAAAACAAAACAAAACAAAACAAAAACAATGAATGAATTCAGATGCGCTCGCTCACCTTGAGTGTCCCTCGAAAACTGTTAGCCACAGGAGCTACTTGGTCCATATTCTTGAGTCCAAAGTCGTTCATCTTGAAAGAGAAAAGGAAGTCCAGTGTCACAGAGGCAACAAGTCATAATCATGTTTTCAAAAGTCCCCA
The DNA here is from genome assembly GCA_004363535.1 of Dasyprocta punctata. Classification (NCBI taxonomy): domain Eukaryota; kingdom Metazoa; phylum Chordata; class Mammalia; order Rodentia; family Dasyproctidae; genus Dasyprocta; species Dasyprocta punctata. The sequence continues at coordinate 571 of RJWM01027976.1, read as the reverse complement.
CTGACGGCTTGATGGGAGCTCCACAGGTAACAGGTAATTCACAGCTGGCTGCTGGAATTCCTACCTAAAAGGATTTTCTCAAGGGTCTGAGGGAAGGAACGTTTGAGTATAACAACAGGCGTGAGCTATGTAGCTATTTAAATAATGAATTTCACTTTGATATGACACTCCAAACTGTTTTTCTGGCTGGCAGGTCAGACCCTCTTTGCTGGGTCATCTGGGGTGGGGGGGTCCCTGCTTTCCACTAGTTTCCAAGGCATTGGCAGCCTAGGTGAGGGTCTGGGGGTACCAGCAGGGAACTGGGCTACCTCGAGCCTGCCCAGGACACACTGAGCTCCACCTGGGTGCCTGAGGCCCCCGGCAGCTCCCCAGGGATCAGATCCAGGAAAGCCTGGCCTGCCAAAAGGGGTTCCAGAATGTCCCCCACTTCCTTCTTCCGCTCCAAGAGGCAAGAGAGCACACCCAGAAGAGGGATAGTGGGGGACACATTAGGACCAAACCCTCTTACAAGGTCGTGATCCTCCTGCTCTGACTATAGAGTTCAAAACACTTGGTTTTGTGTGTCGCTTGC